>APFE031123287.1:1336-77344 GCA_000404065.3 Pinus taeda
AAGTAAGTAACTAATGAAAATCACAGTAAAAAGTCAGCAGTTGAGATAAGACAACTTCAGATGCCACTAGTACTGAAAAGAAGTAAAAGCACATTGTCCCGGGCTCCTAATCAAAGCTGTAAAAACACACTGATCAGTCATGAAGATTACCGAAATGTAAAGCAACATAATTCAAAACTGTACATTAATATACATGATCAAGTAAACAAAAAGAAATGCAGGAAAGTAAATTCAAAGGTTACTGTACAATGGTTGTAGTAGACAGGGTCCCTCCATCCACTTCAACCAATTAAAAGATCAGCTACACGGATAGAAACAGATCTGTCTTCTTCAAATTAAATCAACTCATAATAAACACAGTGGGAAGCGTAAAACACTTTATAAAAAGGTCTTCAAAACAGAGTTTACAACAGCAAAATATTAACTAAATCAGACTAACTATTCAGCGTGTGGAAACGCTTTATTTATAGTAAGAACATCAATTGTCCTGTGCGTAAACTAAGCTAACTAACAGCTAGAAAAGGGACACGTCCAGCAGCACCGAGGACGGATCTAGGGAATGGTCATCGTGGTTTAATAAATCTGGTGTTGGATCCTTGTCCCTTGCAATCTTCGTGGCTAAAGGAGAAGCCAGCTGTGACTTACGTGCTCCAACTGAACACGCAGAGCCGTGCCACCGCTTGCAACCTTGTCGTTTGACCAGAGCTTCCTCGCCGTTGACCAGGGGTGTCGTCGGCCAGTTTGGCTGAGCTGATAGTACATGTACCATGTACTCAGTCATACAAACTTGCCCATGTGGCTCTTTTCTCTGAAAGACACCTAGATCATATCAAACAAGAAAATAGCTGCGGAATCTGGGATCAGCTGCGGAATCAGAGATCGGCTGTGGAAACCTGTAATAGCTGCGGAATTGCAGCACTTGAACCAAAAATCTAAACCAACAGTCAACCATTAGCACAATTAGCAATCATGTTAAAAAGCCCTATAATGCAATGAATTGAACAAGTTAATGAAGGAAATGATGGCAAAAGAAGGAAATGAGTATGAAAAGGCTATTGGGAGGATGGGTAAATGAGTGCAGGTTTGAGGCCGAACAGATCTCCGATTGCGGTTTTTGATGAGCCTTACCCTTCATCTTTTTCTCTTTGTTTTCCTGGATTTCAAAGGGTAGCTTGAACCTACTCTAACTTCTAATCTAGAAGTCCATTTTAGGGCTTTCAGGTTCCATTGGAAAGTTTATTACGAGAAATACCCAGTGGAGAGGGTGAAATTTAGCATTGGGAGCTTCTATGGCTTGGAAGATGGCTGAAAAATTCTATTTTGTTTTGTCATCTTTGTGCAACTGGAACTATGTTCTCAGAAGCTGACAACACTCTTCACGATTATGAAGATAGCTCATGAATTTATGATGTCATTTTTCAGTCCTTATTGCGACATGTCTTAAATGAAAATATGAAATTAGAGTTTACTATATTCGATAAATATGACATTTTGTTAAATGTTTAATAATTTAATAATAAAAAATAAGGAATTTAAATTTTGGAATTTGTTTATGTATTATTATATGAATGATGAATCTAAATATAGAATATGAATTTTGACTGTATGAATGATGAATCTGAACAAAGAAGATGAATTGTGATGGTATGATTGATGAAATTAGAAACAAGGTAATGTGTAATTTTTATTTTTTGTTTCCAAAAATTGATTCTCTTTTTGGCAGGATATAAGTTAAATATATATCTATAAAAAAAATTGGGGTTTTGGTGCTAAGTACACAATTCCCAATTTTGGTATGGTTTCCACACACATTCCAAAACCTTTTTCCATTCCTTATTCACCCATAATTCTTGTATCTTTGGAGTAGGTTGAGTTCTGTATCATTTTTGTATACGAGTTGTGCTCAATTCTTGTAGATTCTAAGGCCTCTATAGGATATGTCAAGCAATATGTAGGCTTAGGGTTTGGTTTAGATAGGGATAATGTAGCATTTCTTTTTTGTAAATAGGAACCTGGGACTAGTTTTTTTTCAAAGAATTTTAATATTTTCCAAGTCCTTTTAATTCTCAAGAGATTTAATTTCATTCAGGATAAAAAACTTTTATCTTTAAACCAAAACAATGGGAACAACCAAAGAAGAATAAAGAATTCCTGAAGAGATTACATCCTAAAACATTTGAAAATCAACTTCTCCTCTAATATGAAGTGGAGACAGTACATATATAGCATTATATATAGCGGTTGGAGCAAAATGAAAAGAAAACATAGAGTAAAAACATTCTAAATATGGATATGAATAAAAATAAATATAATATTGGGGGTGGTTGTATCAATTAATGAGATGACAAGCCTAATCCTCTCCCTAAACAATCAGATTATTTACATGAAACTCAATAAATTTCCATTTCCTCGCTCTCTTGAGATGCCCTTCTCTCAACCTTCCAACATAGCATTCAAAATTGGAGGTTTAATGAGTGAAATTAGGCCTTTTTTTCAAGACATTACTTTAGTTTCCCCAACATTCAGAAATCTTGGTATGACAATTCCAAATGATAGTATTGATAGTATGACGGCAGAAAGGGGATTTTTTTATGGGTTGAGGTGTAAGAAATGGTTAGGTTTATCGATTCTAGACTCAAGGAATGCCTATATCCATTTCAAGTTTCCAAGAAAAAGATCAATTGAATTTTCCAAAGGATTAAACAAAGTTGATTTCTTGGTTGGACACACAGGACAATTGAGGTCTTCCTTAGCTTTTGATGTACTAGTGCAAACTAGACTCGTGGTCAATAGCCTTGCATCTTGACATTTAAAGGACACATTTAGCATCACTCCATAAACCTTATTCATCTACTAGACCTAAATGCAACCATGTTGTGGTGGCTGCAATAGTTTTCTCAATTCTGACTACAGGAATTTAGGATGGAGGTGAGCACGCTGGACAAAGAGACTGTGGGGGATAACACAATTTGGGATTTCAAAAAGTAGTAACTTCACATGATAAAATTAAAATTTCAGTCCTAATTTATCGATGGAAAGTTTAGGAAGGATGACTCTGGCAAGAAATCTAAGGGAAAATGGATCCATATGTAGCCACGCTTGCATGATATAACAACCCCCAAAATACGCCTTGATAGTATTCAATGGGGAAAGGGACTATAATGGAATTTCTTCTTATGAAGGATACATTAGAAAATTTCTAAATTCTAAACTGGGTATTCCTCCTTATCGGTTTACATGACAATATTCTGATTGTAGAAATAATAACCATTACACTGGGCCCATTTCAAGAACCCAATAGTCACCTGACCACTGAGCTATTTGGAGATGCTTCTTTTCCTATACTGTGTGTGTATATATAAACTACCGAGAGAAATCATTTTTTAGTTAAATATATTAGATAGATTATAATGGAATTTTAAAATAGAAAACACAAAGAAGCTGATAATTCAATTCAATGCTAACCATGTATAGAGTAAAACCATAAAGTCGAGGAAGAAATTTAGTATTAAAAGGTAGGTCAATATGATCCTAATGTGAATTAAGACTCTTCCAAATATTCAATAAGAATGTCCAGGTACAAAGTGGTCAATATTTTCAGTTCCACATGAATCCATAGTTAGCCACAAATTCAGAAAGTATCACAGAACCTTTCCCATAGCTCCTACCAGTGATCGGTCCTTGGAATATTAGACAAAAAAGAGAATGCACCTCCAATAAATCCTCCCATGAACCTGTGACATTATGGAAGCTCAATATTGGGACAAATCATGTGACTAGCTTCTTGGGTGACTAGATCCTTCAATCATTAGGTACGAAGTTAGATCTCCCACTCCCAATAGTTATGTTATATTATAGAAAGGATTAGGACTGCCTCACAAGTTTGGATGAGCAACAAATCCCTATTGGTTACAATTTACACTTGAAAGGATCTTACAAAAGCGCAACGAGTCATAGAGTTGCTACATCCCTATTCCATTGGTAGCTTCTTCTCCATTTTTTTTATGAAGTTCCCACCCACACCTTAACTTCCTCTTCGCCACGTCATTGTACACAATTTTCTCTAATGATTAAATCAAACTACGAATCAAATTCAAGTAAAGATACAAATTTATAAAACTTGTAGCCATCTATAGACTAGTAAAGGGAAGAATGAATAGGGAGTCAGATTTATAGTGAAAACCCCTTAAATGAAGGGAAAATTCAACCGAGAACCCTACACGAACCAAACTTCCAACCCCTACGCCCTAAAATCCAGGACTAATTCAACCTAGCCTTGATTTTCAAGGAATGGAGAGGGAGAAGTAGCCCCTAACGAGTCCCATCACTAGACATTAGGGCTATCTGAAGAAAATTCTACCTACAAACTAGGAAAACTAGCCTTGGAATATTTATCCGCCCTATTTTTAAAAGGCTAAAACGCAATAATTATTTATATTTTAAATAGTTTTTAGGCCGACTATTGAAAAGGTGTGTACTTTAAAAAAAAATGCCCCTCCAAAATGTGAAACCCCTTAAATTTCATAAATGGGTAAGATTCACTGTAAAATTTTCTATGTTGTTAGGAAAGAAAGTGATATTAAGGAGTGCTAAGCTAAAATTTTCAAAGTCGGAGGATCTATCCTCATCCCTCATATGCACAAAATTCTCAATTTGGTAGTGAAAGAAGACTTTGGTGAGCCTTCGAGGAAAATCCTTATTGTGCCTATCTTTCAAAGTGGGGATAAAAATGTTTTCTCTAAATCTAGGACCATTATGATTAGCCACGTTTTAGCCAAACTGTATGGGCTAATTTTGGAAAAGAATATTAGGCTCTAGCTTTAAAGCCATGGTAACGGAGCTAAAGGTAAAGCTAGTTTTATGAGACATCATTCAACTATTGACCATCTTGTTACTCTTAGAATTAGTGTGAAGGATTTTTGAAATAATAAAATGTATCTTTGTTGTTTTGTTGACTTTAGAAAATATTTTGACATAGTTACTCAAAATAAGAATTAGCGGAGACTTGAACAAATAATGGTTCCTCTCAAATTGAGCATTATTATGAGTAGGCTATAACATAATGTTATTATCAAGCTGAAGGCCATCAAGGATTGGGCTCAAGAAATTAAATGCAATATCAAATTTAAGCAAGGGTGTCCCCTATCCACTGTCGTTTTTGGCATTTATATTTATAAGCTAGAAGAGTGTTTGGAAGTTGCATGATGTGATGACCCTAAGCATACTGGTATGGACATTACTCTTCTCCTTTATGCTGACAATATTGTTATTCTAGCCATAAGCCATGATGATCACAATGAGTAGCCTAGAATCCTCCATGACCACTACCCGGAGATTGGTATGATCATTAATACCAATAAGACTAAATTCATGATATTTAAATCCAAAAATATCAACTATGATAGTTTCATTTGTGATAACAATCACTTGGAAAAATATTTCTTCATACAGATATTTAGGTATTGATATTCGTCATCGAATGAATTGGAATTGTAGCATTGAGAAAAGTATAATAAGAGGCTAGAAAGCTTATTATGAGCTTGGAAATAATTATAAGTCAATGGATATTTGGGTATGGAGCAAAAAATGTTCCTCTTGGAGACTCTTGTCACCGTTTTTATATTATATGGATGTGATTCTTACTGTTCCAGTATATCTAAAGATCATGGAGGAAGATTGAGTTGATTCAAAAGTAATTTATAGCCTACAACCCCAAGATTAAAGGAAATAATCCAAAGCCTATCCTTCCTATTTTGGAGAGCACTCGTCCCTCTAGAGGCTATTTCTAGATGTCTTCAAGTCATGTAACTGTCTAGGAAGGACACATTCAAAGGGGTGACCTATTTAGGGCATGAAGCAACTAAAATTAGGGTTTGATGAGCCCTAAAACACTGATCTAGATGTTGGGATTTGTTGTGACCAAATGGATCTATAATAGTTGCCCCCTAAAGCATGAAGTCGGAAAAATGCCAATGTCGAATGAATTTCTTTACAATGTGAAGAGGAGGTACCAAAGTGGAAGCTGGCATGCATCAACTACAATACATATATCATGATATTTGATTTTACATAAATTGTTGAGGGAAGGCATGCCCATGCTCAGCTTATAAAATTTCATTACATGTACATAAACAGTTGTCTACAGATATAGACCCATGATTGGAATGGCTATCAATGTAAAGCCATTGTACATATGATTTAGTACTCCTGAAATTGCAGCCTTGATGGATGAAACTAGATCCGTGGCCTTCTATCTCATTCAATCATTTGCTCAAATGCGAGTCTAACCATGTGAATATATGATCTGAAGTCAAACATGGGAAGACACCATCTAATTACCAGCCAATGATGTAAGTTGTTAACAGATGCAAGAGAAATCACCGATAATGATAATGATCCTCAAGGTACTGCAGTACATTCTACATGGTTTGAATGGATGATTTGATCTCGAACACCATACAATGTCTTTCAGTCGAAGGACATTGATGTATGTCTATCACCGGAAGCGAGAAACCTACCAATTGATGTATGCAATCCTCAAGGTATTGAAAGGGTGTTTCTAAGCCAACTTCTTGGGTAATGTGTTGATGTAGTGATTTTAGAGATGGAATTTGACTGACTACACAAGCTTCAGGAATGGTGGTCATGAAAATGAAGGTTTATGGTATTGTAAAGGATGGATTTTGACTAAATGACTTGTCTTGAACATGTCAGCGAGACTGAAATGAATTGGTAGCATTGACCCAAAACAAGGTGATGGACAGGATGATAGACCAACGGTGTGATAACCATCAAGCTAATAACCCAACCAAGATAGTCATGGTGATGGAGTGAAAGCATCATGTTCAAGAGCGACCTGTTACCATAAAGTGGTTTTCCCCATTTTCCCATTTTCCCCAGTCATTGGTGACCAGTTCCTCTTTACTTTTATCAAACTTGAGGAGGATAACATATGCTTGTTGTATAATTTCACCCTTTGGGAAAATTCATTTCTATTTGATGTTTTAACGAGTCTAGCGAAGGTGAAACTCGGTCTTGTCTAGATGGACAAGTTTGTCACTATTTGATGTTTTAAAGAGTTTAGCAACAATGATAACTCCGTGCTTTTCATGTTTAGAGAGTTTGAAAAGGGACAAAAAGAAAAATCCACAAGTTCTTTTTCGTAAATTAATCTCTCAAGCCCGAAAAAGCATAAAATAATACAAGAGAGATATCGTTTCCAATCCATTAACGAGTTGGAAAGGACAAGCACTCGACAATATTTTCATGTTTATAGAGTTTGAAAAGAGCTTAACGAGGACTCCAAGAGGGTTCCTTTTTCATTTTTAATAGAGCTTGAAAAAGAGATAAAAGTGTGCTTTGTGGTCAATAGTACAATTTTCAATCAAGTACATTGAATTCTGTAAGTCAGTTGTAAAACATACTCAAACCACCACCAAATGGATTAAAAATATCTGTTTCATAGGCAAAAATAGGTAAATACTAATGTTTACTCGATTAATGAACATGAAATAAACATAAAACAAGTCTTTACGATGGCACTTTTACCATTTGGAACTTACCATTCAGTTTTGTGCTTTGAGCTTAGTGTTTACCTTGATCTTAACCAACTTATTATGAGAGATTTTGTGGACCATTTCTCAATTTTTCCAGACCAGGTAGGAGCTAAACCTCTCTACTTTCTTTTCAAGTCCTTATTTTGTCATTTCACACACATTTTATGGTTTTTTGGGGCCCTTGGGATTTCGTTTTTTCCCTGGTACTAGCGCAGGCTTTCACATCAAAAACTGCACTAAAGAGCACCCAGATAAAGGGATGCATGCTCCACAGTGCACTGTCCTTGTGCATGAGCTGCACTGGGCGAGTTTCCCAAGTTTGTTTTAGCTATTTGCTCCAAAATTTGTCCTGTTTTTTGCATGGAAAGGATCTTTATCAAGCTTATGATTGTGTTTCAGGCTTTCATCAGAGCAAACTGTCAATTAAATTATGAGAAAGAGAGCATGAAGAATAAGACATTGTTGCCCTAAAAAATCCGGGTACAGTTGGGGCCCTCAAAAACCGCGGGTTACTCAAATACTTTAAGTTGTCTAGAATGAGACAAAAAATAGAATCACTGCAGTTCCTTGTTCATTCATGGGATACAATATATTATAATTTTCACATTAGGGAAAATATGGTCCCTATTACCATTGATGATATTTACTTTCTTACCAGACTGTCGAGGCTAGGTGCCCCCATCTCACTTTCTGGATATTACCGTGGAGGTGAATCGGTGAGAGATTATATTAGATAGTTTTGTCGGCCATGTACACAACCTAGAAAGGATGGGAAAATAAACATCAGGGATGTAGGTGATTTTCCTTTGAGAATAATCCTCTTCACAATTGCAAAATTTGCTGGAAGTGTGACACTACATCTGGTGAACAGATCTTTCATGCAGTGTGTACTGGAGTTTCTAGAGCCAAAAGTTTTCAACTAGTGTGAGGTTGTGCTCTTTTCACTGAAATAACAACTAACTAAGGTAAAAATTGGTAAGAGGACTAATTTCTACTATGGTTCGATCTTAATCACTTTTACCTTATAGAGAATCCCATTGACGCACCCACAAAATGTATCATTGGGTGTAAGTGGTCCTAGATATCCACATATCTAAAGGTGGGTTGAATTGATGGCTCGACATGTGGGTCATTCAACAATAATTTTTTCCACTGCATTCTTCCATTGGCTCGAGTGACAACATCTCATCATTAAGGAGCATCCATACTCAGGGATGGATTTCCGTGGAGACCCAGATTTGATTCTACCAGTTGGAGCAAAATGGGGTGATATGGATAAGTTGTTTGACCAACATCTTTTTTTATTTTTCATGTTTCTATATATTTTTTGTGTTTTTTAAATGTTTCCAAGGCTGAACTAAAATTACTCTTATGCATGCAGATGAAGGGTCACATAAAGGGATTAACCCTTGGTATTATGGATGTCTAGATCTAGGAGTTACCTATGAGGCTACAACGCCACACTATTGGTGTTCCTAGCCACTGGGCAAGGCTTTTGCGCATGATAGCACAAGTTGTGACAAGTTACCATGAGCACCACCAAATCTGCTTAGGATGTTTTGCATACATTTTGAATTTTTGGGTTAGATGACCAAATGTGTCTTGGAAACAAATTTTGTAAAAGATTTTAAAACACCTATCTATTTTACTTTTAGGGTTTTCTATGGTTATATGCAATCCTATTCAACTGATGATGTGAATTGAAAATATTACTTTTACATGTGTCGTAAATGTCTATTTTAACACATAATTCGCTAGAGAATCAGTTAATGTGTTAAGATTTCTAGAAATATGTTGACATTGAATGTGTTCAAAATGTCTTTCCAAAATACGAACTCTAAAGAACATATGAAAAATTGTTGGATTTTGGACAATATAAATGCTTGTTAGTTGTAGTACAAGGAGTTCCAAGTCCATCCTAATGATGATTCGGCGGAGGCCAAGCGAAATGGCATCAGAGAGTAGTTCAATCAACGCGTTATACTCAACGATGTTCTTCATCAATCGATCGATACAAATCCCTTGGAAACTCACTAACTCGCCACTTGGAATGAAAATAGCTCATGTTGTAGAAGACAAGTTCTGTGTACTACGACTAGCACCATCGGCATAACCAACAAAATGTTCCGAAGACTTTGACATTTGCAACAAATGCAAAGTGGATTACTAACCAGATAAAAATCTCTAAAAGGCAGACACACGCACATGCAATGAAAGCATATATATAGTGAGTTTTACCATACTTAATCAAGCATAGTAATGTTTTAGGTACAACTCATTTCATGGATACGACAATGGAATCCCATCGTAATCTACTAACTCGTAGGCACCTTTTGTCAGAACATGCTCGACAATGTGAGGACCCATCCATATTGGTTCGAATTTCCATGATCCAAGTTTATCATCTTCTTGATCATACAACAAGACCAGGTCTCCTTTGGAGAAGATACGACGCTTGACATTTCTATCATATTGTGCCTAAATACGTTTCTTATACGCTTTGTTAGCCAATGCAACATCACAACAGGTTTCATCTAGATGGATTAATTCCAAGAAACTTGCTTCTTCTTCAAAAGTGTTGGGTAACAGGTCAATCGCGAGTTTTAGCGATGAAATTTCACATTGTATCGGTAAGATTACTTCCAAACCATACACCAACTGAAGGGGTGTGAATCCAGTTGCATTCCTGATTGAGGTTTGATATGCCCATAAGGAAAAATATAGAATTAAGTGCCAGTTTCAATTATGAAACCATATCTTCTCTGCAACATCTGCTTTAGGACTTTGTTGATGGCCTAAACTTGTCCATTCGCTTGCCAGTAATAAGGGGTAGAAATATCATGTGAATATCCTAACTTAGTAGTCAACTCAGCCATCATGTGATTGTTAAAATGAGACCCATGATCTGTAAATATGGCTTATGGTACACCAAACAGGGTAACCACATGGTTAAAAAAGAAAAGAGCAACTGTTTCACCACTATTGTTCAATGTTGGCATCGCCTCGACCCATTTGGTAAAATAGTTAACAACGACTATAATATACCCATGCCCCCCAACCGAGGTGGGGTTACATGTCATAATGTCAATGCCCCATTTGGTGAATGGGCCAATAGCAATTTCTAGATGCAACGATGTAGGTGGTAATATGGTTTTCCAATCATATATATGGCATGGATGACAACTTCTGACAGCAATGATACAATCTTTGAATATAGTTGCCCAGAAGTAACCAGAACGAAGAATTCTCTGTGTAGTTTCATATCCAGATAAGTGTCCACCACATGCACCTGAATGGAAATCATTCAATGCTTTGTTATCTTCCTCATGCATGGGGCACCTTCGTAAAACCATATCAATACAACGATGGTAAATAGTGTCGCCAATGATCAAATAACCTTTGGCTTGGTAATGCATACCTCGTTGTTGCGAGTGAGAGGTGTCACAGTGGAAAGTTTGGGTCTGGAGATAGATAAGTATATCTCTATAGTGTGCGTCAGATGATGATATTAGAAATAGAGACTCATCCAAAATTGATGGTTTAGATGTTGAATCAATGGAGGTTGAGGGAAGGTCAAAAGTAACTCTACGAAAACTAGAGATTTCTTTATATGGACTTGATGAATTCCAAATCAAATTCCTGCAAAATAACTATCCATTTTGAGTATTTTCCATCAGCAATTGACGTGACAAAATGTATGTCATAGGGTTGCAATATGAAATGGTAGTTTTTTTCCGTAGCAGGATGTAATGGTGAAATCTTTGAACATCTTGCACAACCAGCAAAGCTAGTTTTTCGATATAAGAGTATTTACCTTCTATATCGTTGAGATTATGGGTCAAGTAATAAATTAGATGTTCAATCTATTTTTCTTCTTGGACTAAAACCATGCCAATGGTTGTATTTGCAGTGGAAAGATACATGTAATAGCCATTTTGGTAATTTGGAGAATACATTGATGAAGCTCTAATCAAGGTATCTTTAAGAGCATCAAAGGAAGATTTCGTAACATGATCCCAATGAAAGGGTGTCTCCTTTTTCAAAAGATGTGTAAAACCTTTACCCATCTCAGTGTAATTAGGAATGAACCTCCTAAGAAAGTTTGCTTTCCCTTGGAGTCTCTGTAGCTGTAAAAGACTTGAAGTTGGAGACAAGTCCAAAATTGCCGGAATCTTTAACGGATCGAGTCGAATCCCCTATCTAGACACTACAAATCTGAGCAATAGACTAGAGCCAACACAAAACACACATTTGTGTGGATTGAGTCAAATCTTATAGTGTCAGCACCATAAAAATTTTGTTGTCAAATGTTGCGAGTGATCAGTCTGCTTTCATGAATGAGAAGGTAAATCATCAAGGTAATGTTGAACAATGTGCTTGATGTCATGGAAGGAATAATTCATTCCCCTATGAAATGTGGCCCTGACATTATTCAAACCAAATGGCAGTTTCTTGTAGACGAATGTGCCCCATGGACAAATAAAAATTGTTTTCGATTGGTCCTGTGGACAGATATTGATTTGAATGTAGCCGGAAAATCCTTCCATAAATGAGAATATTTTGCATCCGGCACATCCATCAATAATACGGTTGATAAAAGAAGTAGGATAATTGTCCTTTGGACATGCCTTATTTACATCCCTATAATCTACGCACACCCGAATTGTCCCTTGTTTCTTCATAACATGAACAAGGTTGGAAACCCAGTCAATAAGAGGTACAGGGTAAATAAAACTAGCCCGTAAAAGTTTTTCAATTTCTACTTTAATTGCAGTGGCCTTCTTTGGATGAACAAGTTGAAGCTATTGTTGAACTAGATTGACATGAGGGTACATTTTGATTTCATGCTCAACAATACTAGAGTCAATTCCCGACATCTCCTTTTAAGACCATGCAAAGATATATCTAAATACATGAAAGAGAGTACGATAATTATCGAGTTTTGATGGAGAACAAGATAATTTTGCCAACATGAATATTCTCTACAATTTTACGCTTGGTCGAAATATTAATATAAATCATTTCTTCAATATTTGACAAGTTTCGCTCAGATTCTACTGTGTTTATGAAAACTGAATTTGAAAGGAAATCAACAACTAAAGGGTGGTTTAGTTCATTTGAATATTTTTTGATGTCATCTAGAAGATGGGAATGGTGATGATAACCTTCCCAAGGTTCTTCTCTTATCATCATTGATTGGATGATTCCTTCATCCGTAGAATGTATACGTGAGAAAGGATATGAAGAAATACCATATTCTACCCATACAATTGATGAATGCAGATTTGGGTTTGCCGCACAAGCCTGAAAGATTGATTGCAATGCTAATTCAATGGGGCTTGGTGACATTACCACAATATTACTATCAACTTCAAGCTTGTTGGTAATCCTCCTTAAATTAGATGAGGTGGAGGAAATCTTGTTGCAAGTCTCTACTCTTGCCACTTCTGCCAAATCAGATGGTGATGGTAACATAAAAGTACCCATTAGGGAAGGATCTATAAAGATACCTACTCCAACACTTTGAAGTGACAGCGAGGGTTTGTGTACCAACAGAATGCTTCCCGTAGCCTATGAACTATTGGCAAATAAGGCTAGCTGATCGATGATCATGATTCCACTCTTATGAGGGAATGCATTTGTATGAAAGTACGTGGAAACCATAATAGCCATATCATATACCCATGGACTTCCTAGTAAAATGTTGTAATCGAGGGGTCTGTCAACTACCTTAACTTCAATAGTAACTATTTTTCCCCCTAGTTTGATTTGCAGGTTATTCAAAATCCCACAAGGAGTATATGTTCTTCCATCAAAAGATTTTAATGTGGTTCGTGATCATAACAACGATGGTGAACCAACTATTTTCCAGTAGCTCATTGACATAATGCAATTAGATGCCCCCTCGTCAATAATAGTTCGGTGAACATTCTTATTGAGATCTTTTACTTGAATTAGGAAAGCTAACTGTGCCGGTAACTATGGTGTAAATCCCACATGGTTAAAAACCACAAGACTAGAATTCATAAGATCTACTCTGCCTATCGCTCACAGTAAAGCCTGCTTTTGGGAGGGACAATTTTGTAACACCTCGAGTGTCAAGATAGCAGAAGGTGATTGGGCAAGGTATTCCACTATGTTATTGGTGTGAGCTGCTCTAGCGCAAGGGTTAAATGTCAATTTATGCATAACTCGCTTTGGTGGTTTTATTGTTAATTCTAGTACAATAGGTGGAATATTTTCAGATGAAGTCAAAGTTGAAGGATTAGGTTGATCAGTGGCCTAGTTATTCAATGATGATGGTGGATTTCCATAATCTTTGTTTCTCATTGACACCAAAGCTTCATTTTGTGGCTTTGTGATGGATAACATGAGTACTTGGGATCTGGAAGCATGGTATCTCATAACCAAATGTGTCTGCAGGTTTGGAAATGGATAAGTCAACGTTGTTGATGTGTTTGAAGTCTTTAAAAGTTTAGAGACCTCTGAGCGGTGTGGGAAATCTCTTGTAAAATGATTTTCATTACAAATTAGACATGGATAATGAGGTTTCCTTACCAGAGTAGAGGAATCAAATTATTTCTCTTGAGGGGAATTATGTTGTTTCTTTTTGTTTCTCCCCTTTTTCATGCATTCTGGTTGCTTTTGATTTTTTCCTTTATCATATGACGTGGCATTAATTTCGAAAGCAGGGATATTTTCTGATGCATTGGTAGTTTGATTGGTAATGGCAAGAGTTTGACTAGATGGTCTTCCTATCATTTTCTAGCTTGAAGAACCAATCACAACATCATCGGAATGAGAGTACTTACTTGATTGTGGAGGAGGAGGGACAATGAAAGCTAGTCGGGGTGCATTGGGAGTTGTATCATAGAGCATGCTGGATTGTGTGTAAATCAAATCCAGGTATTGGGCATGAGCAATTACTTACTCTTCTATGACAACTCCACCTCTTTTCACATCCTTGGTGATTGATGGAAACAAGGATTTTCTGAACCACTCAGTTAAAAGCTGATTGGGAACATATGTCTTAACCATTTGACGATGACATTGCCACTCATGAATATGATCTGATATATGGGTAGCAGTAGTCTGTTTAAAGTTGTTTAGGAGTTCCGCTCCAGTCTCGTATCTGATAGGTAACTAGAAGTGGGTCATAAATGTAGTGGCTAAAGTGATAAAGTTATCGAAGAAGCTCTTGGTAACTCAATGTACCATTTAGCAGCCAGACTAGTAAGTGTTCTTTGGAAAAGACGGAGCCAAACCGAATCATAATTTAAGGAGTTAGATGAACGCCAAAAATGAAAGGTCATGACATGATTTGATTGGTCTTCTTTGGGATTTCCATTGAATTTCAAAATGTTAAATGGTAACTTATGCCAGATTATCAGCCACCAAGGTGCATATAATATTAGATCATTAGTGAGTCGATTTAAACTTGGTAATTCTAAAGTTGCTACAAATGGAAACTTTCAATTAAAGTTAGGTTGAGCATACCCATGATATGATGGAATTTCTTGAGCAATAGGTCTTTGCATACCAACATAGGGCATCTGCATTTGATAATCTTGGTAGGGTTGCTTTTGAACAAACTCAGCATAAGGTGGTTGTTGATAACTAGTTTGAATTTGTTGTTGTCCATAGCATGCAAAGCCTTGTTGACCAGGACCTTGGTAAGCTTGATATTATCCAAACCCAGGTTGAGCCCGTTGGGCAAGTCCAAATTGGGTTTAGAATTGCTAGAATTTGGGTTGTTGAAATTCAGGATGCCACGGTTGCTGAATCAACTATTGTTGTTGTTGGTACAACTGTTGTTGATTTAACAGTTGTTATTTCCCAGCAATGAAAGGTTGGCCAGGTTGTGAATAAACTATACCAATGTAAGCATGGGTCAGTCAAGATAAGGGTATATTAACCAGAGGTTGTTGTTGAAACCCAGAAACAAGTGATTGTTGTACAACAACCTGAGAAACTTGAACTTCTTGACCTAAAACTTGTGGTGACGGGGTAGAAGGACCATTTTGTACTGGTTGAGATACAAAAGTTTGAACTTGTGACTATGGTATAGTAGTAACAACAGGTGTAGTAGGAACAAATGACAAAGTTTGTACTAGTTGTGTTGGATACACAAGCCTCAGTTGAATTGGCATTGTTGGTTGCCATTGACAAACTCTAATTGTAGGTTGACCTAAATACTGCGGGATATTACCATATGACAGGCCTCTGGAATATGGAGGATACGATAAATAGGCATATTGCTCTCCATATGGTGGCAATATAGTGTTTAATGTATACATAGGTCTTTCCTAACCAGATTGCCTCGTTTGATATTGATGTGTAGGATCAAACTATTGAGTTCCTGTTAGAGAAGAACTAGGTAGAATTTTGGTTGAGGACATAGGTGATGACCATGGTGTAGAATCAACCCTTGAGTGGGTTCCAGATAAAGATCGGTAACCAACCAGGATGAACGCTTCACCATATTGGTGCAACTCAGGTGTGGTAGAAAACATCAAAGAGGTTACAATAGAAGACTCTACCGCAACTTGATACAATCTAGGATGTTGACAATTGTTTAGCCATAGTTAACTGACCCAAAAGTTTTCCTAAAGAATCAATGGGTACTTGAAAATAAGCAGGATCAAGCGGAGCGGTAAAATGAGGAGTATGAGGGTAAATATAAAGCCCAACTTCAAAGTGGAATGGGGTTCCAAGTATAGAATCTTCTTCCAATTCTTCCTCTATAGCAATTAAACTTGGTGGAAGAACTTCACCTCTAGTCCGTAAAATATTTCTAGTGTTGATAAAGTTGAAATTTTAGTAACTACTGATGTTTGAGGGGTAACTAGTTGATCGTCTTCCGATAAAGTAACAACTTTTGAATGTTAAAATTCGAAGTCCCGATGTTCGGGTAAATGAACAACAGTTTTAGATAGAGGTTCCTGAACAACTTTAGGTTTAGATGTAACTTCTGTTTGAACTGGGATAGGTTCTAGAATAACTTCCGGTTGAACTAATTTAAGTTCAGAAGTAATTTCTTGTTGAGAAACTTCAAGTTGAGGATCAAATTGTTGTTGAACAACATCGGTTAGTATTTCACTAGGATTAGTGCTAATGACCTCAGGTAATTGTGAAACTTCTTCTTCAAAAAAGGATGTACGAGAAATGGTTGGATTAAATGGAGTCTCAGTACTTACCGAAATAGATGATTCAGGTAATTCAGATGAAGAACTAGGAGTTCTTGATGTACTAGACTTAGTTAAGTGAGACCGCTTTGACCGAATAGATGTAGCTTCGGGTGGCAAAGGTGGTTTCCTTGTTGTTCTCTGTGAACGATGGGGTAAGGGTTGATGTTCCTACACAATTTTTGATTAATTTTATTATAAAAAAAGAAATAAACAAAAAGGGGTATACTAGGCAAAAGGTTTACCAAGCAACTATGAATTGCAAAATACATCCTGGCAAACTAAGAAGTACGGGTAGGCAATCTCCCCGAATGTTGTGTTCGGTGTATCATAGTGTACAAGGTAGCCAACTTGGTTACTTAAGGACAGATAGCAACCTAGAGTTGTCCTCCCATATATACCGAAAGGTGCATGGAGGCCGAGTCCGTATAAGCACTGTATAATGCAAAATCACACAGTGAGAGCATTTCCATATACTTTTTGTACTGTAACACTACCTTATATATCGGAAGGTACGTGGATGAGCTATGATATACTCACGTATTTTGAATGAGGTATCACACTCAGGATGTATTGCATATAAGTTAGTGACAACTACTTTTTTTTATGACGCCAGAGCACGTCTCTAGCCTAGAACCACTAAATGTTCTCGTTAATGACAATGCTACATTAGGTAAATTGATGTTAATTTTAAGTTGATCTTGCTTAGGAATTTTCCTTTCAATTTAACCACGTGATGTATTTTGAAATTCCTAGGAATGCAACTATCATGATAAGGATTCTTTCCATTCAATTTAATGATGAAAATCCTAGCTACATAGGGATAAAACAATCAGATTTCTTTTGATCAAAGAGCAAAGATCACAATCTAATGCAATTTCCCTACACTATTCTTATGAATACACACAAACTTTTTCAATGTGACATGCATGTATTTATTTTCGATTTCCTTAATGTGAATATGAACAAAAGGAAATATGCACATACAATCAACCAATCTCTCATAAGAACGAAGACTTTTACGACAATTCTAATTTGAAGGAAGAGAAGACTTTATGACACTTTCTTTCTAATGAAGATTAATTAACTATATTCTAACTTTGACAATCGATCGATAATGGAAAAGAAAAACATTAAGAAACATTAATCAATCCAATCAAAGTTGGGCTAGACCAGGAGATAGAAACTCATTTTCTGAGACATAACATTCATTGATCAATCAACAAACAAACAAACAAAGAAAATTTTGCAAAACACTTTCCAAAGGTGGGAAACTAATCCTAAGAGGATCAGCCTAGCTCAGAGTGAGAGACAGTACACTTCAAAGCTATGTTCATGGGTTTGATGTATAAGAAGAATATTTACAACATGGAAGCTAAGAGTTAACCACAATTTCTTCTAACTCTATCCAAAATCCTCACCTTGAACACAAGAGAGTTTGATATAAGGATACTTAGTATTAGCTTGACCATTGGGGGATAAAGGATGAGATCATATTGGATAATAAGGATAATATTGAAAATAATAATTCTTCCAAATTTAAGGATAATTTATTGGAAAATAAGGAGTTAAACTGAAAAAGGAAGCTAAGGTATTATAAGGAGGTGATCAACCCCAGTCTTGCTAACCAAAATTATTTTTCCGACGAGAGCTAAGAAGAAAAGAAACATTGTGAAGATAAGAACTAACTCTTATGAGCTTTGAAGTGAAATGGTCAAATAAATAAACCTTATAAGCTTCGAAGTGAAACGATCGATTCCAGAAATATCTTTGGACAAAAGAGTTTCTCCCCTTTGAGATACTAATAAGGTTGAAGATGAAAAACACTTTCTCTTGGATTTCCTAGCTTTTACTCACATTCGTTCTCATTCACAAAACATTTTGCATATTACCAACCTTCTTGACTCGTTAAGGAGACAAAACTACATTGATACACTAATGCTTCTCTCCCTTCTTGTTTATCATTGAATATTAATGAGTCTTAATTAATCTCTTAATTTCATAACATAAGACAAACCATATTGGTCTTAGTGAACATAATAATCATCACCATCAATAATTAGAAAAGGTATATATAAATAATATAATATAGTATAATAATATTACTTATATTTAAAAAAAAATAAAAAATAAAAAATTTAATAGAAAAGTTATTCTATAATAACTAATTTATCTACAAGTTTCATTGTAACCATATTTATTTTACATAAACATATTTATTGACATTCTGTGGAATTCAAAATTGAATATGATTGGAAAATTAGAATTTTTTGAAAAGGTAATTTTATGCAAATACATGTGTTTATTTTGGAATAATTTGTCAAAAATGTTAATTGGATTATTAATAATGATTACATAGATGGTTGGAAATTAACCTTCATAGAAAATATTATTGGTTTTAATCGTTAACCGAAAGTTAAGATTTATCTTAAAAGTAGTTATGATATTTCTATCATTTTAATGAAATTGTTTGATCAAGAAAATAACATGCCAATATGTGTATGGATTTTTCGGCATGTGGTATTAGTAAACAGTCGTATTGGCCGAAGTTATTGTAACAAATGACATTTACAATCTAAGAATCTCCATGCTAAAGGGAGAGAATCCCCATGGTTAAAAATCACGTACATTCCTTTCTAATGTATATATGTTTAACTCATATATAAACTAGCAATATCACCACATGTTGCAAAGGAAACATTGTAAGGTAGTAGTAGCATAGGAAAGAGTAGAATGGGAGAAATAATATTTTGCACAAAAGGATCCATTGTGAAGGAATGAGAGGCGAATTCTGCTTCCATGGAACCAGGTCATGGAGGTTTCAAACATATTTATGATAAGAGCAATCGACAAGTAGATACTCCAGAAATGCTAGGAAGATGCAAAAAACACATGCTTCTAAGGGATGAACCCTCCTGTATCACCAATTTGTCATCAATACATACATACACACACACACACACACACACACACACACACACACATATAACCAACATAATATGTTCACATATATAAAAAAATGTTATAGATATTGAATTAGAAAATTGGGGGTGAAAATCCTTTGGTGATTGATATCAGATGGAAAAGCCTCATGGAAATTGATTGTTCACAAAAAATACCTCCATTTAACTTTGTTGCATAGTGTAAATAAGAAGCTTCATGATATAAAAGCTTTAGAAATTCAGAAACAGTACACTAATCTCTTTTGTGACACAACTTAAAATGGTCAAACATTTTTAGCTCACCAGCTAATCCTCTTCAAATTTAGACTCGCTACTTCTCAGCCACTCAACAAATGGCTTAAAATTTTTCCACATTGAGGAGTTACTTCCTTCGGAACCTAAAGTGTGGTTATCATACCATTGGAAAATAACATTTTCTAACATGTCATCGTCATATAAAACTTTCATAACTAAGGAAACTTCTTTGATTGCACTTTCACTGGCATGCTTGCAAAAAGAATCAATTTCATTCAACAACAACAACTAGGAATCTTCATTATGAAGAGATTTGGACAAGTAAATATTTCTCTTTTCAACCTCATTTGAAAACCGTTTTCTAATACCTTTTTACGGCCCTCAAAACATGCAGTCATCACTTCTTGAGGAGAATCACTCAGAGATTTTATGTACTCCGCCAACTGATTAGGAGACTTTATCCTTTGAAGAAAATCATTAAAATTAACAAGAAGTTTAGCGCGAATTCTTAGCCCTTTAATTCTCTTCAAGTTTTTCTCATCAACATCACTCTCTTCGTCCTTATCATCACTCTCTGGCATAATTTCTGTTGATTTTTTACCATTCTTAGTAGTAGTCTTGCATTCAGGCTCAATCATTATGTTCTTTGAAATGATCTTCCTTACAACCTTCATATCAGTACATTTCTTTGTACCTTTTTCAGGCATAACTAACATGACCATTTCACTGATAGTAAGAGTCAATTTCTCCTTGATCCTCTGAGTAGTCTCAATAGAGGTGTTAGTATGTCATTCCATTCCATCATCATCTTCCTCATCATGGTTGTTGTGGCTCCCTCGATGATATTAATCATCCTCATCAAAATATTTCTTATACACTACTCTTTCCTTTATGGATTTCTTACCATTCTTAGTAGTAGGATTTCTCTGAGGCTCAACCATTGTGTTATTTGGAACGATCTTCCCTACAACCTTCATATTAGTATGTTGCTTTGTACCATTTTTAGGTATAATTAACATGAACATTTCACTGGTAGTAAGAGTCATTTTCTCCTCAATTCTTTGAGTAGCCTAAATGGATGTGTTAGTATGCCATTCCACTCCATCATCATCTTCCTCATCGTGGCTCCCTCGAGGAGATTGATCATCCTCATCAAAATATTTCTTCTATGCTACTCTTTCTTATGTGGATTTTTTACCATTATCAGTAGCAATATTTCTCTCAGGCTCAGCCATTGTGTTCTTTGAAATGATATTCCCTACAACCTTCATATCAGTACGTTTCTTTGTACCTTTTTCATGTATAATTAACATGACCATTTCACTGGTATTAGGATTCAATTTCTCCTTGATCCTCTGAGTAGCCTCAATAGAGGTATCACTCTACCATTCCACTCCATCATCATCTCCCTTTTTCATGTATAATTAACATGACCATTTCATTGGTATTAGGATTCAGTTTCTCCTTGATCCTTTGAGTAACCTCAATAGAGGTATCACTCTACCATTCCACTCCATCATCATCTCCCTCACGATGGCCGTCATGCCTCCCTCAAGGATATTTGTCATCCTCATCAAATTATTTCTTCTACTCTACTTTTTCCTTTGTTGATTCCTTACCATTCTCAGTAGCAGGCTTGCTTTCAGGCTCAACCATTGTGTTCTTTGAAACGATCTTCCCTACAACCTTCATATGAGTACATTGCTTTGCACCTTTTTAGGTATAATTAACATAACCATTTCACTGGTAGTAAGAGACATTTGCTTCTTGATCCTCTGAGTAGCCTCAGTAGAGGTGGTAGTCTGCCATTCCACTCCATCATCATCTTCCTCATCATGGTCTTCCTGACTCCCTCTAGATATTGATTATCGTCATCAAAATATTTCTTCTATGCTACTCTTTCCTCTATAGATTTCTTACCATTCTCCATACTAGGCTTTCTCTCAGGCTCAACCATTGTGTTCTTTGAAATGATATTCCCTACAACCTTAATATCAATACATTTATCTTTACCTTTTTTAGGTGTAACTAACACGACCATTTCACTGGTAGCAAGAGTCAATTGCTCCTTGATCCTCTGAGTAGCGTCAATAGAGGTGTTAGTCTGCCATTCTACTTCATCATCATCTTCCCCATCATGGTCGTGCTGGCTCCCTCAAGGAGATTGATCATCCTCATAAAAATATTTCTTCTACGCTACTCTTTCATATGCTATTAACTTACTAGATTTACTTTGTAACATTTGGTGAAATTTCTAGTCATACAATTTATAGATGTAGTTGTTAATGTATAAAAATAATTATGTGTATTTTTGTTTTTAACAAAAGTATGAAAAACTCCCATCGGCTTTGTTGTGAAGTACTAAGTAAATCATGATATTCAATGTTCAAATCCTTGCGGGTCAAAGAAAAAAAATCATAAGTATGAAAAATATGATATTTCTTTAGTTAGAATAAAGTAAAGGAATAATAATATTCTTGTTAAAGTTCCAAGTTTGAAATCATGTAGTTACACATTCAACCATATTAAAGGTTGTGAACTTAAAAAAAAAAAGAAATAAAAAAACACTATAAATTTATTATTGTGGCCCACTTAAGATACAATCCCAACGTTCACAATCCATTGTTTCATTCTAGCAAGATCAAAATGGACAAATACCCATTTGAAAACACACATTATACTATTTCATAGATGAATTCACTTTGTGCATGGTTTTTCATTCATCTAGATCTAAACTGCCTCCTTTAAAATCTTCTTTCCAATGTAGTCATACATTATGCTCAAATAAATTCATAAATAAGATAATATTTTACCCCCATAGAAAGATAGGTAACCAAAATCCCTCTAACCCCAAACCTTCCTCAAATATCCTGGAAGGTAGGCACCTAAGAAGATTAAGTGGTGTCACTAAAAGAATAGTGTACTATTTCCAAATTGTCGATGCTGCTTTTATATCTTGAAGTTGCCTCAAGATTTCCATTTTTGCATCATATAAAAAAAAATCCCATGTCTACAAAATAGTTACCACTAATTTCTAAGCTATTTTGGTGTGTTCTTTCACCTAGACTATTATTGATTCATTTTTACCACAGATCTCGAAGCATACATGCACAATAAGTAGTAACTATTTATATAAACATAAATACTAACACTAGAACAATTTGATTTCATGCGAAAAAAATTACCGATTCTTGTGGCTATATATAAAATATAAAATACAATAATATTTTTTATCCCTTATAGCATATTTAAAGCACATATGAGAAAGGTTTATTGATATAACATATCTTAAAAAATAAACCATAACCATTATATCATAGAATCTATTATTATCTACACCATTTTACTTCGCCTTATTTCTCTCAATATTCAGTAACTAATCCTATTATATAGATTAGCACTCTCTTACAAGCTAAACATTGTGGATTGCCCGGAGCTACATTTTGGGTGGCAGGAATGGTAATCTATAAGGAGGACAATAAAAAGGAAAAATCATAACCATTATATCATTAAAGTCTATTTTCTTTCTTGTGGAAAAAAACCATTATATTATAGAGTCTGTGAGTATCTACACCATGCTATTTCTCTACAACAAGTTATTTTTGTATATGAAATAAGATTTTAATTCAAATTTGTATACTACTTTTGGCAATGGTTATAGAATTGGTTTATACCAAACAAAGACAAGTATTTCCTTCCATTCACATGTTAATGGATCAATTGAGGTAGCAAATTTCACTATGATTCAATCGTTATGTGTATTCAATTATAAACATTCAAATGTAATAAACTTCCTTTCCCACATATAATCAAATTCAAGAAGCTTAATAATATAATTCATTCAATTTAACCCCAAAATAATTTGACTTACTCATCTCATCAACTAAGAGTTTCATTAAAAATCAATACAACTATAACTCATGATGATTTCAAATTCAAGGATCTTAATATAACATAATTCATTCAATTTAACCACAAAAAGATTTACTTACTCATCTCATCAACTAACAGTTTCATTAAAAATAAATAAAACTATGACCCATAATGATTTAATGAGTCTCGCTCTGATGTCCTTGAATCATGAATCACTTTTCTAACCTACTTACAATATTTATATAATTATGTTTATATACACATTATTACAATATCATATATTTTTGAAAAGAAAGTTTTTCACTTTATAAACAAAAGCATAAGCATAAATCAAGTTAAAACATCATAACCATATGGGTTTTAATAAAATTTCCATTAGTTTTCTTGTACTTCTCACACATACAAAGTCCAATATAACTAATAGATGTGAACAGATGAAGTTGTTGTTGTCTAAATTTTATACAGAGAACACTATTAAGTTGCTTAAAGGAGAGGGACTTGTGCATGGGCTATAAAAGATAAAGTGTCTATTATGTCATTCCTCTTGCAAATTTTGACAATAGAATTCTATGAAAAAACAAAGATGCTCAGAAAATTTGGAGAAATTTTCAACTCAAATCGATTATGTAAAGCACCTTTTCATGTGATTTTCCATTCTGATAGTGTGCATTTTCTAAAATTTCTCATTAGGTCAGATGAAGGTTGGCCAATCTATTTGATCATGGAAAAAGCAGTGGTGTCAAGTCTCCTTATCCTTTCAATGTGACATTTAGAGGAGATATTATACTTTTAGGACCTCCTCCTTCCACAAACAGAATTATTGAACACTCGAAAATGCTAAATTTATAAAAGCATACAAGGAATATGAGACACATCTGCCTATTTCCCACTTAAAAGAAGGTTTCATGGCCACATATGTTTGTTGTCACAATGATAGTTTATACATTTGGGAAAAGCACATATAGTTCTGAATCTTCAAAACAATTCAATTGATCTTTGAAATTTTTTAGCTCCACAATGTTTACAAGAAAATATTAGTCTTGTAGTTTGATGGGATGGAAATGAGATTAGCTCTAGGAATTACCCAGAACAAATAGGATTGCTTATATGGGTCTAGAAACCAACAACCATATGAAATAAAATAGTTTTATCATCATATAGAAATCACAAAAAATCATCATACATTCATACTCATTACTCATATCCCAAGTACAAAAAAGAGCCCCTATCACTCTTCTTTTGATGAAAAGAGGTCGATTTTGGTTTTTTTCTTTGAAATGGTTGTGTTGTTATGAAGGATTCAAAAAGGACAATGCAAGAGTGGAGATCAATGACACAGGGACTCTCATATTGAGTGGGCAAAGGCTGTTGCATGAAATTAGAATGATGGGATGGGCATGGCACAAAAGGGAATGTGCCCTAAGGGGAGTTCTTCTCAAAGGGGAACACCTTACAGTTTAATAATATACCAAACTTAAAGGTTAAGGCTTTTTGGACATGTGGTATTCATAAATCATGGTATTGAGCCATAGTATTGTAATAAAATCTATTTACAATTAATGATATCCATGATAAAATTAGAGTAAGTGTTTCAATGTTTCTTATAATTGGATGTTTATCCATATTACCAAACAATTTAATTTATATGACCTTGTTCTTTTTTCCTATATGATTCATCCTCATGAGACATTAGTGACTCACTACATCTACGAAATATTTTTCCAAACATATTCACCTGAATATTGTTGATGCAATACATCTATGGAATATAGTCCTGAGAAGATCCATCTCAAGTGATCACTTTGTGTCGAGAGAATTGAATCCATGACAGGAGATCAGTTAGTATCCAGAGAATTAAAGGCATGGCAAGCTAACTCTTTTGGCTAAGACTAATTTATATGACCTCAAGTCCCTTTAGGTGTAAACTTATTTTAGAGTGAAAAGAGATTTGATCCCTGAGAATTGAATCCATGACAAGCCATAAGTTGGTATAAAGAGAATTAAATCCATGGCAAGCTAACCCTTAAGGCTAAAACTAATTTATATGACCTCAAGTCCCTTTAGGTGCAAACATATTTTAGAGTGAAAAGATATTTGATCCTGCTTGGCACTTGGTAGATCCGAGTTAAGATGTATAGAGACTAATTTAATTATTGATTATAATTATTTATTTTATTGTATTTTTTATTTTATTTTTATTTTTATGTAATTTGAGGTCGTAATTAATAATTATTAATTATAATTTTATTTTATCATAACATAATAGGAATAGCACTTCTTTAGTACTAGGGTGGACAACCCCTTTCAATGCAATTAGGTGTATGTTCAAGCTTTAATGAAGAAAGATATATTCTTCATTATCACTATTCAATCAAAAGTTTTAATTAAATTTCTTAATTTACTTGGATTTTATAAATGACTGTTTTAATTAAACCACATACTTAACTTTCAACATTATTCTTATTATCATTAATTATTTTTCTTACTTATATCAATATTCTAAACTGGTCTACCTTTAAACTGTTTACCTTATATAATTAAACTAATTTAATTATCTATATATTCTTTTACTTTATTTTAATATAAAAATGCTTTTACACTTATTAATAGCTATTTGTTATTTATCTTATCATTTAACTTAAAAAATTAAACCTATTAGAAAAAAATTGTGCTCACCCTTATCCAAAAAATTCTCTAACAAACCTAGCTAGTAAACCTTGGTTAAACTTATGCAAAATTTTCTAATTGATTGTAATCACTGGAAGCTTTTCCATATTTTTAATGGGTGATTTTAAAAATCTTCTTGTTGATATATAAAGTTTTGAAGCTTTGTTATTAATTACTTATTTGAGAGTTCTGGATAATCAATATGTATGCATTTTCAAATTTTGTAACTGATATGATTGTGTTCAATTTAACTTTATGTTGATATCATACAATACCCAAAAATATAAAATTTTATTTATTTTTTAAATTTAAATTGGGAATACTGTAATTTGGTAAAAATTAAAAATTTAAAAGTTCAATCTTCTTAAAATATTGATTATTTATATTATTAAAAGAATATTTTAAATAATAAAAACTTACAATTCATAATTTTAATTAATTATAACTAACATAATACATTAACAAATTTAACTAATAAATCATATAAAAATTATATAAAATAAATCTATATAAATTATATAAACAACTTTCATTAAGAATTCAGATTTTAATTAAATTATAACTAACATCAATACATTAACAAATTTAAACTAATAAAATCTATATAAATTTATAAATAAATCTAATAAATTATATAAACAACTTCATTAAGAATTCAGATTTTAGAGTATGAAATGTAAACTTGCATAAAAACAATATTTAAAAACAAAAACATGTTAATTTCTACTACACTACTATTAAATAAATACTCTGCGGAAGATCTAATGTTTGGAAAAGAACCAATTTAAAGCATATCAATTGCTAACTACGCCCAATTGCATCTATCAATCCCCTCAATTGCATCTATCAATCCCCTCTAAGTAAAATTTAAATGAATTAATCACTTACAACATAACTAATCTTAAAATTGGCACTCTAAATTGCATTGAGAATTAAAGGGTCATTTCGTTCACCAGAGCACGTAAATCTTGCGTTCCAATCCAGAGGGAGAAAAAATTTTCTGGAAATAAGTCACTATCACGTCAATTGTCTTAATCCCTTTCTCCTGCACTACGACTAAGTAAATACTCTATCGAAGATTTAATGTTTGTGAAAGGACAATTCTAAACCATATCAAATGCGAACTACCCTAAATTGCATTTAGCAATTCATCTGGTAAATTTCAAGTCGAATAGTTTTTGAAAAATTAATTAATCATTGAACAATAACAATAGCAATGATAACAATAGCAATGTAAAGTGCATTAGTACCCCCGAACAATAACAATGGCAATGTAAAGTGCATTAGTACCACTGCATAATTTTGGGACAGAATTCACGTTTTATTTCATGGCTCCTCCAACTGCTCAAAGAAATTCATAAATATCACAGAAATCCCAAATAATGTAACTGTCATTGCAGTCTGCTAAACTCATCCAGCTTGAAATATATATATATATATATATAATCAAAACATACAAATACGATACAAGAATAAGGACAATGAAAGATCCACTTAATAATAATAACGTGTGTTAAAATTAATCCTGCAGTTACACAAACCAAGATATTAAAAAAAAATTGTAACTTGAAAATAAAATAAAAAAAAATAAATTATTAAATCATATTTAGCATATATTTATTATTTTATGGGCTGAAAAAACTCTTAATTAATTCTTTTATTATTTGGCCACCTTTCAGGATGGATAATAATAATAATAATAATTAATAATAATAACAAAAATCTTAATTCACTCAACCCACAACACTGAAACGAAGGCAACTAACAATAACAATAATAATAATAAAATAATAACATGCAAAAAAAAAATCTATAATTCCCTCAACCCTCCCTCAACCCTACCTCAACCCACAACGGGTGCTCCGAAAGCAAGCAGCTACACAACCATCCCTTGTTACTTATTGATTCATCCTTTGTTACGTATTTATGCAGACACCCATCTACAGTGATATCATTTTTTTTTTCACCGTCATTCCAATGAATACACTCCTCATGATTAACCAAATAAAATCCATAGTTCTAACCTTTCATTTATTGACTTATATCTTCATTTATTTCGTTGTGTTTCGTTGCGTTCGGGGACATTCCAATAAATTGACCGTCATTCCAATGAATACACTCCTCTTGATTAGCCAAATAAAATCTATAGTTGTAACCTTCCCTTTATTGACTTGTTTCTTCATTTATTTCAATGCGTTTCTTTACCTTCGCAGACATTCCAATGATTTCAGTCATTTTAATGAATACACTCCTCTTGGTTATCCAAATAAAATCCATAGTTCTAAACTTTCACTTATTGACTTATTTCTTCATTTATGTAGTTGTATTTAGTTGCTTCCGCCGACAAGACATCTCGACCTCCTCTTCATCTATCTCGCTGTGATAAACTCGCTCTCCGGAGTTCTTTTTCTTCCACCATTATTGTTGCTAAGAAATCCAACAATATAGCAACACCACTAGACAAGCTCTATTTATGGGTTGGGACTGATTCCGATTGGGATTTTGCACATCAAATATATGGAGGAAATGTTGTCTTGTGCAGGAGCTACATCTGTAGCTATTTATTGTGATGAGGTTGAAAGGTGTTAGTCTCACTATTTGGACACGTAAATCCAGAAAGAAGGGAAGCTATCACAAGAAAGCTGGAAGAGCTTCTTTGGGAAAGAAGGCAGGAAAATAGTGAAGCTATCACAAGAAAGCTGGAAGAGCTTCTTTGGGAAAGAAGGCAGGAAAATAGTGAAGGCATGAAGAAAGATTAATAGGGCTTAGTGAGTTAGGTAGTTAGTGGGGTAAATGAAAGAGGTAGATTTAATGGCCTAAAACATTTCAATAGTTTAACATTTAATTTTACAAGTATAAGGTGGCAGCTAGGGGAGTTGGAGTTGTTTTCAAAGAAAGAAGAGTTCTTTTCAAAGAGGAAAGCCTTACTGCTTAATTATCTTGATAAATATTAGTAATAATATTTATTATAATTTAGTTAACTTTTCTATAGATATATCAAAATATAAGTATTTTGATAATTATTATAGATTTATTTTTGTTTACCTTTATTAATCAATTTTTTTAGTTTTATAAGAAGTAGTAAATATGGATTTTTTATAAAATTGTTATGGTTATTTTTTTTTTTAATTTTAATTTTTAAATTAAATTTAAAATATAATTAAAAAAATATTAAAAAAATAAATGATAATTTATTGATTTTCGAATAGTTATTTTTTCTGGAACTCTTAGTGGGCTTATATTTTTTAATTGTTAAACTATTTTTTATTATATAGAAGAATTTAGTGCTCCTAAAATTTATTGGAGTAATTGGATTCTAAAAATTACATAGTTTTAAATCTTCAACTTTAACAAATCTCTATCACACATAAGAAAAGAAAGTAGTAAATATAATATTTTTTTAATATAAAATTATTAAAACCACTTTCACAAGGCTTTTATTATATGGAAAAAAATACATGAATAATAAATTATAATAAAACATATTTTAAATATTAACCTAAAATTTTAAAATATTAAAATATTAAAATATTTTTTTAAATATTAAAAAAATAGAATTGTTAAAGTTTAGGGAGATTCTGATAGTTGAATTTATAAAAGTAAGGTAAAAAATATTTAGTTAAAGCAATGAAATTTTAATTTTCATTAAAATTATTTTTAACATAAATTTTCACCATAAATTCTATCAATTGTCTTTTGTTTGGTCTCTATATTCTTAAATAAATCATGCATCGACAAATGTTTATAAATATTTATCTTGCATTATTTGACAACTTAATATTTCAATGTCTTATATCATTCATACAAAAGTTTCGCGTAAAATCAAGCTAGTTATTAAATGCACATAAAATTATTTGAGAAAAAAACATTTAATATCAAAAAATAAAGCTAGCTATTAAAGGGAGGTAAATGTGCTTGAAAGAAAAATATTATATAATATTAGAGGAACACATAACTAATTATAAAAGACATGTTGACTTAGGGGTATACCAAAGAGCTATAAAGATTTGTAATGGAGGAGACATTGTTTTTTTCTTATCATTATTTGAAATATCTTATTAGTAAAGACATAGTTAAGTTTTAGGCATTTTATATTTTATGAAAATAACCATAGAAAAATATTTATAAATATTGGGAGACGTTAAGTTATTAATATATTAGATAGGAAATAAATGTAAAATTGAAACTATAATACTAGTTCCAATTAGAAATAAATTTGTGAAGGTGAAAAGTAATTTTGATGATTTTTTGTCATATATATATATATATAGTTGATATTTAATCTAAAGAAAGTTGTCATTAAATGTAAGAATGAAACTCAAATGCACCAAGGGTTTAGAGGAAAAACTTAGATTGCATTTTCAAAAGTATTTCTATATTGATATAGGAAGTGATAGCATATCATAAACGTGTTTATTGAACTTTTTTGTAGTTGTTGCAATAGTATTGGAGTCCTAGTTGTAAGGCTTAAAAGAGATTTTGTTAAATAATTACCATTATAATTTAAAAATATTTTATTTAAGTAATGACATAATAATTTTAGATGTTTTTCTTATATTAAGTAGATTATATATGTCAATATTATATATAAAGGTGAATCTATATATAAAGTGATTTCACAATTAAAATATCATACATATAGATATACATATACATATAGATATACATATACATATACATATATACATACATAAATAAATACATACATACAACTACATATATATATAATATATATATAATATATTAATATCACATTAATTAAAAGTCAAACATGAGTTTGACACACTTAACTAGAAATGAATTTTTCATAAATACTGAGATTTGATGTGTGTATTGTTTTCATAGATATTAAGATTCGATGTATGTACTGTGAAAATCCTTGAATCGAACACATCAGAAACCCCTATTGCAATTACTAGTTTACAATCTCCTATTTGTTCTTTACAATAACAAGTTATTTAATTCCATAAACATTAACGTAAACACTATTGCAGCCTTCACAAATATACATATCATGTACTGAAATAACTAGAGACAATAACATAAGGGACATCGTTGTTTTTGGACAATCGTCCCCGAAAAGCCCAATTCGGGAAAATCGGTGCAACATAAAGAGGGTTTGCATTATTAAGAAGATTTCATGAATACAACTAGGGTTCCAGAAATGGCTCACCCAATAGAGAATATCCTCTACAGTAGTACCTCTATCTAGAGATAGATATTCCAACAAATCAACAATCAAAAGATCAAACTCGATAGTGACTCCGGTTGTTCCCTATGCTGGATAGCGAAAGCTGCTCCAAGCACTACTTTAGGACCGTGTCACTCCTCCAGGAACTGTGTCTCCCTGTCTCTCCCACAAAATCTCCCCAACGCTACCTTTGAGGCCCAGCATCAACTTTCACGGCTTCTGCGTCTCACTGCATCAGACCTCTGCATCAGCTTTATGCCCTGTGCATCATCTCTTCTAGGGCTTACGTTGTCTCTCCCGGCATTATGCTGCCTCTCTGCTATGCATTCTTCAACGTCATATGGAAATCCCTTGCTGAACTACCTCTCACTGTAACTGATCACTAACTCTATTTCCTTAGCAAACCTTGACCCAGAAAATCGAATTCTTGATCTCTCTTGGTGCATCTCCAAGTGACCCTCAAGCCCCCTCTTATATTTTTCCCATGGACAATTCAATGGCTAAGATTACAACTGGCTTGATCCTCTTCACTTGGAACTTTCTCACCCATTTTATATTAATACACATTAATATTTTCATTTTCCTAAGTTTAGACTTAGGAACCCATTAAAAATATCATTTATTTTAATATCTCTTCATACAGGTGGAATTGCTCCAAACCATTTTCGGGTATTGGATATCTCATATGCCTTAGCCTCTTCACCAAATTTCATTGCTAGAGCACATTCGATGCTACCCAAAATAAACACACCCTCTTAGCGAGGAATGTGCTCTAGTAATTCCTCACCATAGAGGCATCACATTGATCCTCTGCATCGGTCCTCTGTGTTGATGTTAATCCTGTTGCCCCACATCCACTGCACTATTACTTTTTATACTGTTGCCCATGAAATTTCCACTGCCACTGCTACATCTTTACTGCAACTCCTTCTCAACTTGCTACATCATTCTTCCCATAGCACTGGCACTGCTAGCTGGTGCACTGCAACCTAGTTACCGAGAGGTAAGTAACTGACTTCATCCAAAAAATGACATCCGGGTCAGTCTAGAAGCCTCGTGATGTTGAAGCTACCTCTACTTCTATCCTTCACTCCATCTTCTGCCACTACACTTCTGCAACCTCTTTTATGCCTCTCGAACTGCTACAAGCTCCACTACATTATTACAGAATTTTGCACTCTAGCACTGCCTTGTTGCTCCATCACACTTTGCTCCACCCAACACCTGCCATCATGCTGCTATATTAAAGGGTTGTTGTAGCCATATGTGATCCAAGATTTTGGACACCTTAATGATCCTGCCCCTCTATTTTGTAATCCTCTTGACTATAGCTCCAAGTCTCCTCACCACTTCTCTAGAGGCGCATGAGCACTCATGGCAAAATCATCTTCAGTCTTGACATCCTTCTCTGCCTATGCTAGAGTAGTCTTTGAGTCAGAAGCTTCTTCCTTGCCTTTCCTCTTGAGGCACTGAGAGGCATAATGGCTGAGCTCTCCACAGTTGAAACACTTGACCTTGGAGATGTATTTCTTCTTCCTCTTATGTAGCCCATGTTGTCCTGCAGATGTGAGAGTTTCATCCTCCTCCTCCTCCTTCTTCATTCAAACTCCCTTACCACTAGTCCCAGCCTTGGTCAAGCTCCTGAGCTCTTTGTATTGACAAGTTGGTCACATATCCTCCCAACTAGGGAGAGTTGCTCTACCCAAAAGGCTTCAGAAAAACATCTCCCACTCCTTGGAGACTGCATTTACAGGAGTCCTAACCATGAACTCTAGATCTGGTGTAGACCCCACAGAAGTAAGTTGGTCATGAATCCCTTGCAACCTTAGAAGGAATGGATCTATCTTCTCTTCTTTCTGCATTTGGTACTATCACAATTGATTTTCTAATATCATCTTCCATTGCATGGAAGAGCCCTGATACAAGGTGGTTAGGGTCTCCCACATCTCCCTTGTTATGTTCTTCTCAGCAATGTTTGGTACTACATGATCTTTGACCCTGTCTAGTATCATGCACTTGGAATTTTCCTAGGCCTCCTCATATTTCTTCAATGGATCACCATTGATAGGTTTAGCAACAACCTTCGAGGCATAGTCCTTGATGCAATGTTCGTCTAGGATTGCAATGATCTTGGCCTTCAAGATGAAAAGATTAGATGCTCGTCCAATCTGTCGTGATCCCTCAACCCATTCATTGCCATTTGGGCTCCACTTCTCTAGAATCCCTCTAAGTCCTGATTTCCCTCTCAGGAATTCTCCTGCCAACTTTTGAATTTCTCATCTCCAATCCTCTTTTCCCACTGCAACTTGGATCTAGAATTCTTGGCTAGAAATATTTCGGGGTAGTGCTTCCCTCTACCTTGGTTAAGTCTCCTTAGAAACTATTCTACATTGACAGAAACATTGTCCCATGAGCTCCTCAAATCAAAATATACACAACTCCCTTATCCTTGGGCACTTGAAGACTCTGAGCCCTTTAGGTTGTGCGCAATCTCTGTGTGGGATGAATCTGCTCCTCCTGAACAACTACGACAATCTTTCCTAGCTTAGAAAGATGACATGGCTTTACATAACCCTGATCTACCCTCCTCTTCCTCTGTGCTAGCCCTTCTCCTAGCTCAGATTGCTGATGCAGACACTGCGTGAGCCTTTGCATCACTCTCTCTATACTACATCACTCCTCCTCTTGCCCCTTCAGCAATGGAACAATGTTGTGTCTCGGAACAACTACTTCTCTACTGAAAATTATAATATTTTCTCGACCAGTGTCCTTAGTCACCTGTGATCTGTAATCGCTCTGATACCATGTGAAAATTCTTGAATCTAACACATCAGAATCCCCTATTGCAATTAGTGGTTTACAATCTCCTACTTGTTCCTTACATTAACAAGTTATTTAATTGCATAAACATCGAAGTAAACAATATTGCAGCCTTCAAAAATATATAGATCATGTATTGAAATAAAGAGAGAAAATAATAGAAAGGACACCATTATTTTTGGACAATCGTCCTCGGAAAAACCCAATTCCAGAAAATCGGTGCAACACATAGAGGGTTTGTATTATTAAGCATATTTCTTGAATACAACTAGGGTTCTAGAAATGTCTCACCCAACAAAAAATATCATCGACAGTAGTACCTCTATCTAGGGATCGATATTCCTGAAAATCAACAATTGGGTTATCAAACCCCACAATGACTCTGGTTTTTCCCTATGTTGAACAACGAAAGCTACTCCAAGCACTGCTTTAGAACTGTGTCACTCGTTTGGGATCAGTGTCACCATCTCCTAGCTTAGAATCTATTGATCTGCGCCAATTTTGCAACACAAAATCTCCTCATTGTTGCCTGTAAGGCCCAACGTCAGCTTCTGTGGCTTCTGCATAAGCCCTTTGCATCCTCTTCATCAGCTTTATACCCTCTGTGTTAGCCCTTTTAAGGTCTATGTTGTCTCTCCCGACACTGTCTTGCCTCTCTATTATGTATTATTCAACCTCGAATGAAAATCCCTTATTGAACTGCCCCTTGCTACAACTGATCACTAACTCGATTTCTTTATCAAACCTCACCCCAGATAATCGAATTATTCATCTCTCTTGGTGTATCTCCAACTAATCCTCAAGCTCCCTCTTATACTTTTCCTGTTGATGATTCAATGGCCAAGAGAAAGTGCCTAATCAACAACTAAGATTAGAATTTTCTTGATCCTCATCACTTAGAACTTTCTCACCCATTTTATATTAATACACATTAATATTTTTATTTTCCTAATTTTATACTTATGAGCCCATTAAAAAAATTAATTATTTTAATATCTCTTCATCTGGGACGAATTTCTCCAAATTTCTACGTCTTGGAGATATCAGGTGCCTTAGTCTCTCCACCAAATTTCATGGCTAGAGCACATCATATGCTACCCAAAATGATCATGTACTATTATGACACTTGGTGGATATAATTTTTTTCTGTTGATTTCTAATTTTCATAAATATTGAGGTTTAATGTTTGTAGTGGTTTTCATAAAAATTGAGATTTGATGTCTGTACTATTATGACATAAAAATTCAAATTTCAAAAATTATGTTTAATTTTCAAAATATTTAGTTAAATAGTTATTTTTTTTCAAAAATTTAATAAATTTCATAAAAGAAAATTAAAAATTTCAAAACTAATTGAAAGTCAACTATTTTGACTATAAAATAATTACAATATAACATGCTATATAATAGATATAAAAAAAAATCGAAAATATAAATTATTACTAATATATTAATTTAACACCCCAAGTTGCATCAGAAAAACAATTGGACTTACTCTTAATTACTTTAGTTTGAACCTCATAATTTTTAGGTCAATTAAGAATCTAATAGAATTATAATATACAATTAAAAAAAGTTTATTATTATTTTTATGATTAATGTTTAATCTGGAAAGGAAAATTCATGAGAAGATCCACAAGAATTCCAAATTTCTAGATGGTTGAGAAGGACAGTTATTTTCCTACCTCTTAGAGATTTAAAAGAAAATATCAGAGGAGGGAGGGCTTCTTTTTCTTTTTGTCTAGAAGAAGTTGAGAGAGGAATAGTGGTTGGAGGCAGGAGGCTTCCGGAAGAGTTAATTCTTGAGAGTGTTAGGACCAGTGGAAGGCTCTAAGTCAATAAGAAGTCTGTAAGTTCTATCTGGGCTAATTGAAATCCTAACGCCACTGAACTGACCAAGAAGGACTCTCTGTCAAACTCACTATCTGGAAATTGGGAGAAACAAACGTAATAGTTATTCTCGTTGGTACGGAGGAGTGGCCTTCGTGAATGTGTTTTCCAAAATAGATTATCAAGATGCTGATAAGTGCTGAGATCCCTACTATTTATTTTTATATGTTTATGTAAGAGGACGTTTTTGACTAATTAGTTATGATTATGGAAAAGGTTTGGTATATTTTGTTGAGATATTTAATTTGTCAATGTTCAGTAAAGAACTGATTGTGGTGTTGTTTTAATCAATCCTAATTGACCAAGGCTGCAACATTTAATTTTCAACCAAAGGTAGGTCTTGTTGTTTCAATGGACTTCACAATTTTTGTGCTGACACACTACAACCAAGAATGAAAAATAGAAAGAAACAATAAAGGATGTCGCTGAATCAATTGCAGAAATTAAAACACTTCACAGAAATGAAATCACACTTCACAATCACTAGAACAAGGGTGTGCCACACAATAAACCAAAGGCTACACTAGGTGGTCACTATAATTTTATTTAATCAAACCAGTGGAACAACATAATATAATCTGGAACTGAAGCGAATGTATTTTACAATTTATACAAGAACAACAAGAAAACTATACGATAATAAAATAAACAATAATATACAACTACTTCTACCGTTGTAGTCCCTGCTAAAGAGGAGCACCCTCCCTCCCTAGCAGGGGCGCAGGAATAAACACAAGATTAGTTAAAGAATTAGATGTGGAGCAGTAACAACATGACCGTAGTGAATTAAATATTAAAAATAATTAAAAGTAAGAAGATTACAGTAACAATGCTTTTCTATATGTCATCCCTATAGATGAGAAATCAAGTTTCTTTTATAATTATTACATGCCTGAAATCAGGAATAGATTAGTCATGAGAATCTCATGATTCTCATGTAGATCATAAAATAGAAGTGGTTATAACACATTTCTAAATACAAATTCTTCTCGGATACATTGGTTAAGATTGAAACCACTTGGATCTGTTGCTTCTAAATAAACAATTCATAACCCTCAACCACTATTGTGTGGAATAATACCCACGACTTTGCCATTTTAGCTGCAACAACATCCTAGGGTCAAATGACGGTTCGAGATGTAACAACAATCACTGGGTAACAACATCCTTGGTGTAACAGTAGTCATTTGTATCAGCACGTGGTGTAACAGTAGCGTGTAACAACATACAGTGTGTAACTGTAACCTACTATACCCTGCTCTGAAACTGATCAGCGTGACCTGTTCACTCCATAACCTCATCCCCGTAAGAAACACCTAAAAGAGAGAAGAGGTTCCAACATACTTCTCCAATGCTCACCCCAATTAGCCACAAAAAAGAATATGGTATCGTAATATTCAACAAAAAATGGAAAAATACCGTGATAGTGGAATAGGCTGTATAAATCAGAAAAAGGGTGATTAACATGTGAAGTTTCATGGGTCTAGAGGAAAAGAGGATCAAAACTGGGGAAAGAAAGTGTAGAAAAAAGGTATAAAAGTCACACCCAACACTGATGAAAGAATGTTTGTGAGGAAATTTTTTCTAAAGAAGTGATTTGTCTACTTGTAGAGAATGTTTTCATAAAACAATTTGTAATTAGGACAGTTATAGATTACGAAAATGACTAAATATACTTAGAATGCCTTGTCAAGAATTATAGTAAGGGTTAGCTGGTCACCCTATGGAGGCAAATGAGAAGAGGATAGAGAAACAATTGAACAAGTAATGTTCTAGAATCGGACATCAAAAGGGTAAATAACCTGTATAGCTGAGGCACTCGGTAACCTAGAGTCATGACTAGGTGACCAGGTTTCTATAAATTATGTCTTTGAAGAAAGAATCGAGTTAGTTCCTTAAGCTAGGAAGCTCACTGGTTGCTAGGAAACGTCGTAAGACCTTTAAAAGGAAAAATAATCAAGATAAACAAACAAATAGATTGAAACTGCAGATAGTATAATAGAAAAGTCCTAAAATATGCATCAAATAATAATTTGTTACACTATTACTAAAAATTTGTAATTCTTTCAGATTTGCAACTTTAATTTCAACAAAATAAATGAATGAACCTCAATAAATCGCTGCAAATTATTTATAATCATAGCGTAGAAGTCTAAGTATGCAAAACACTGATGTGTAACTATAGAAGAAATGAGTCTGTGTAGGTTTCATTGTTGAAAGATAACAGAAAAATGCTTTTGATAATCCTATTATTGGGACAAAACCTAACTTCCAACTCAGACATAACAAGTTATATGATTATTAACCCTAGGCCCTTACTAATAAAAACCATGTTCATAAATTGTATGGATTCATAAAACATAACAATGAAACCAAGGATGAGCAAGAGAGATTCTACATGTCTGCATATTTACTTGATGTAGTTTGTGCCCAGCATCAGTTTCCTTATATTGGTTGGATAGGGACACCGTGAGAGAATTTCATCAACATTTATTGCAAGTTTTTTTCTGAGTGTAACTACTGAGGGGTTATGGCAGGGCTAGTTGACCATTTCATTACTCATGGTGTACCAGTTGATATTTGAGAATGATCCACCTTGCACGTCCTAAGAAGTGATGGAGGCCTTACTTAAGATTGCATATTGGTATGCCTCACCGGGTGTCACGTTCACCACGGTGCTTGGTGGAGAGAAGCCTCTACATATTTTACTAAGGTATGCCACAAACAAGTTGGTCATACAAGAGGTCACATATCACATCTCCACAAGGTTACTAGTAGGGATACATAGGAGGAAGAAGGCACCATGGCCGCCTCTTGCTTTGCAGATTGAATTGTACTAGATTAATAGCTTGAAATATGCAGATGTCGAAGCTAAAGAGATAACGAAATTTGAGTTTAGCACCAAAGATTAAAATTTGTATGGTCCCCGACTCCCCACATGATTTGCAAGAACCACTATGCAAGGATGTATTATCCATGGATCCATGGGGCATGTCATTGGGCAGAGGATGACCATTAGAGATATTGTTACAACCACTCCAACCTCAATGAACCAGTCAGTATAGACACAAAATTGAAAACTACTCTGCAGGAAATAGCACTGCAAGAAGAAAGAACAATAATAGTAATAAGCAACAAACCGACACAGGACAAAAGTAATAGGAAGATTGCCAAGAAACCAGAGGCTAAGAAAAGATACAAGTTTAAAGAAGATCCTCTGATTGAGAAAGAAGCTTTGGCACCAAAAAAAAAGGGGAAAATTCACATAAAGAAAGCAGTTGTAGGAAACAAAGAAGAAGTTAATAGAAGAACAAGATATAAGAAGGAGAGAGAGGGAAGAGAAGCAGAAACAACAGCAAGAATAGGGGCAAGCCATAATGAAAAAGAAAAATATGCCCATACAGGTTGAGGAGTTAGAATAACCAGTAGATGAAGAAGAGGGTGAGTAGACGCAGGATTGGGAGCTTGCTGAACAGATTGAGAAAATTATTGAAGCAACGGAAATGGAGTTGGGACAAGAGCCAAAGGACCAAGCTACTGACCTCATGTCGAGAGCATCTGAGGCCTCTCCTAAGTCTCAAACACCTCCAGTATCGGAACTAGTCCCGAGCGAAAAAGGAGAGGTTGTTCTCACTTATGATGTTCCGGTGATGGATGTGTACAAACTGTGATTTGGCGAGTTGCAGCAGAAGATTATACAGGCACAAAGAAATCATATCTTAGATGATCAAGCATCACATGCATTTATGAAGGAGAGGGTGATAGTTTCAGATGTTAGGAAGCATCCAGTCACCATGATCAATGCCATTATGGCTTACGCATGAGCCACAAACTCAAATGTCAAGTTCTTGTTAGCAGCGAATGAACAAATGGAAAGGAACTTGCAAGCAATGAGGTAGAAGGAAAAACAATCCATAGGATTCATAATTGCAGAGATAACGAAAGTGATACTTGCTAAAGTATCAACTCTTGAGGCCACCATGTGGAAACTCTCTAACATATTTTTCACCATGCATAAGGTTGTTGTCCATTTATTTGGTTTCCAACAGTGGAGCAAATTTTTTTTCCAAACTCTCAGAGACATACACATTGTTATTTCCCATGTGTAACAATGGACAATGATGTACAAGGGATCCGTGCTTCAATTACCCAAGATGTTGAAGTCAGAGCCAAATCTAGACAAGGAAAATATCTAAATATGGCGTAACATACAAGCTTCACATGCATGGTTGTTCAAGAGTTTGGATGTCATGGTAAGAATGCATAAGATCCCATGAATCATTTCCCCCACCATAGCCAAGGAGAAGAACCAAGTCTGACTAGAGATCGATAGGTGCATGGAGCAACTAATGTGAGAGGCCACCAATAATGGCTTGGAGATGATGTCAGAATACATGCAGAAGTACATTAGTTGTCCTGTTATATTCAAGACCATGATGTGCATGCTTCAGGATCTATTGGAGAAGGGTTCCAAAACCATATACCCAGAAGTTATGGAGGAAAGAGTCCACTATCAGAAAGACACTATAAAGCAGTATGGGGACACAATAATATAGTAGTAAGCTTGGTATCAGTATGCCACCAAGAGCCTTCAAGTGGAGGTTTACAGGTTGGTATTTACCCAAACTTTTAAGTCATATCATTTTGAATTTTGAGGTTGTCTCTAGCCTATTTTGTCTCACATGGGTGCATGTGCAAAATGTATATTATTTGTAAATATGTTGTAAGTGAAATTCCAAGTGTCATTACTGAAATGTGAACAATCACTATGTAATGTAATGAGTTATTTGTAGAGAAGTTGAAGAGTCATGAGGGTAGTCAAAGTGTCAAAGGGCGATTTCAAGGGTCACCTCACCTTTTGTTACAAATATAATCTCTTAACTCATATAACAAGCTATTGGGAGCCAATCTTTTGCCTAGTCTTAGGCTTAGTGAAGTCTTGGGAGTATTGTGATGAGCCTTGTCTTCATCACATCGTAGAGAAAGTATAATGCTTTGGAGGAACAAGTGTTTATGACTGTAATGTTCCACTATTGGGGTTTGTGCTTGTCAATGGTGTATGTACGAATGGAAATTTCACTTATAATATAATAACTGAGCCAACACATTTTGATGCATATATTGTTATTGTAGCTAGACTATTGTGGTGGATTTAGTTATGCATGTTGTTTAACTTATGCATTTTCTTTCGAATTATTTTGTATGGAATTCTATGATTCTGGTTGAACGTGTGTTGTTGGATTAACCTACCACTTTGGTTTGTGGACTATTTTTCTTTCTAGCTTGTGATGCCATTTTTCTCATGTGTTCCTTTCAGGCTGTGTACTATTATAGGCTTCTAAAGGAAACACCTCCTTTCCCCTCTGTGTGTCGGAGCCCCGATGCATCTCACTTGACTCGCTGCAAGGTCACACACTTGCTTCCGACCAAATTCACCATACTTATCTCTAGGTGCCACCATGGTCAAGGCACTACATTACCACCCACTATTGGGACTCCTACTCTAAACAGTTTGTGGTCTAGTTGGGACTTCTTACCAAGGAGATGCACTTGAATGTTGATGGGTCTAGCACTACAAACATTTCTGGTGCTAGAAGGAGGGCTAGATGACAAGATGATTCCCCAAACTTTGTTTTGAATCTCTACACATTATTCATGAATTACATCACAATCTCAACCTCAAAATTTGTTTCTCATGCTCATGCCTTTGAAGTGTCAGGGGATGTCATAGATGAATTTTCACAACTTAAATATGATTTGCGTTTTTGTGATAGGAATGAAGTCCCATAAGATGAGATTGCCCGTGGTTGTTTTATTACATGTTTGAATGGCACATTAATAAATGGTTTTTGACATTTCCCGTAACCTCTATACACTCTTTCAATCACATGATTAGAGAGCCAGGCTATGCTCTCTTTGGTTATGAATGTAAATCACTTAATTGCAAAATCTTAAATTTACCAAAAGCACCTGACTAATATATTGTGCACTTTTATGAACACTTCCACCATTATTGTTTTGAATTTCCAGAAGATGAAGTTGATTGGCAATTTCTGACTAAAACATTTCAGTATCTTCTTCACATCTCGAAAAATCCAGAATAGTTAGAATATTTCGAACCTCTCCCATCATACTTCAGTGTTAGAGCTTCTAAATTTGATATGGACAAGGTTACTAGTACAAGTGACCCTTTGTCTTCTTCTCATAAAACATCTCTAACTCTGTAGGATGAAGTCAGAGAAGTTGTGAACCCACCTGTTGAAATATCACCTCCTCCCAGCAAAACTGCTCTAGATTTGTGCATAGAATTAGACTGCAAGCCTGATGGTTGTCACATGGTCTCATAAGCTCAACCTCTATCCATTGGTTCATTTGATGCTCTAGATTTTAGTGTCTTGTGTTTATCCATTCCAAACTCCACATGTGATGTTCACGGTGATCAAGTTATGGACAGATTTCATGTTGGGAAGCCAACCTACGCTATCATTTTTTATGAGTATGTGCAGGAATTAGAACAAGAATTTGTGGTGAAGGATGACCTCCTTCTGTCTCCACCTCTTCCACTTTATCCTAACATCTTTTGTGATTCTTCCATTTCTGATTTTTCTTCTGAAAATCTATCTGGATGTTTCCACTTCTGATCATTCATAGAATGCATAGGATTCTAGTATGTCATTTGATTGTGGAGAGGAAAAATCTTTATTTCTCGATCGACTTGACTTCTCACCTTTTGTTTATAGAAATTTAGAGGGTGAGAATTTTTGTTTCTCAAAAACTCTTTTGTATGATTCATTAGATCATGAGGATGTCAATGTCAATCTTGAATTTTTTGATTGTGGTTATTGTGATCTTTTCACTCGTTGATTTGATAACAATTCTGATTCAGCTACTGTTGATATTTCCAAGCCATTTATCTTTGATGATCCATCTTTTGATGAAGTGGAAACCCATCAAACTGTCGAGGCACTTCAACCCAAGCTAATGGTTATTTCAGGTTCTCGTAGCCCTAAGGATAATTCAACTTCTTATCATAAATATGTTGAATCTCCCTAGGCTCCTCATCACTCTCTTGTTCATGTTGAAAATCAATCTAGTGTATAGCTTTCACATCCTCCACCGAAATCACATGATCTTATTGCTCATGCATTGGAGGAGTCATACATAGAAAACACTGTTAATAGCAAAAATTTTCTTCCTTATTCATGTTTTCTCATTTGTCATGTTCAAACAAGTGTACATCATTATCGTCCACATACAATGTGACAAAACACCATGATACATTTGTAGGGTGCATTTCATCTAATTTCAATCATTTCTTTTTTTTAGACACATTTAAACATTGAAAATTTTGGTTTGTATTTCTTTATCTTTCTTGTTTATTGGTTTTACTTGAATAGCTTTCTAGTTAGTCATGCCATCATTTACATGGGTCAACAAATGCATTGGTGGCTACATTGGAAATATCACTTCATGTGAGTTGGCCCATTGTCTACTTATCTTAGGAGTAGGAGTAGTGTTTGATTTCTGTTTTGTTTGCTTACTCGATTTTGGTTTCTTTCCTCCACTTTTTTGTTGGTTTTACGCACCCTTAGGATTAGTTATCACATGAAAACATGTTTGGATTTTTGAGATAAGCAGGGTGAAATACAATAGGACTTGTACAGCTATCAAGATTTGGTTATATGTCTATTCCCTCTCCTTATCAAGATATTGTGCTTATTACAGTCCATGATAACCTGATGGAAAGTATGTTCCTTTCAGAGTGAGTCTTGAAGAAATCACAATGCTTACACTTTTAACTAGTACCACCTACTCTAATTAGTTTTCTATATTCAGTTAACCCTTGTCAGCTAAGCCAAGTAAAGTAAGGTGACGGGTAAAAGCTTAGCAACTATGTCATTGGTATATTTAAACATCATTCTCTTAACAAAAAGCCTTTGTTGCTCTCAATAAGTCAGGATACCTCTTCTGCCTCATGAAACATACAAGTTCCTATGCATCGTTCTTTGAAAAATGAAAAAAATGAAATGAAAAAATAAAATAAAGGCGAAAGAAGAGAAATTATTCCTTTTGAGAGAGGTGAAGCAAGTAACTACGCCGAGGTACTATCGAGGCTCATTGGTAGCGAAGAAATGCTTATGTTCCTGAAGTGACTCTATCGAGGTACTGTACAGGTTTGCTGGCAATGGGGAAACACCAAAAATAAAACTAAAACTCTGACAATCTATATTACTTGTGCATCATCATACCCCTCATCCCCAATGAGAACAACTCATTTGAATTGTCTTGGTATGCTTGTTGCCAATAAATAGAATGGTAGGAACTACATCTTCAACTGAAGCTAGAGAAGAAGTAATGATGATCAAAGAATTGAACAATACTTCTGGAAGAGTTAAACTCACTTTACACGAGACAAGGTCCACACAGAGAGCTTGAGTTCTACCATTTTGTTGCCAATATTATAGCAGCTACAACCACCTTCCAAAATTTTTCCTATGCTTTGTTTTGGAATCTCCCCCCCAAAATCACAGGAACTCATCTTACTCTAACCTAGGTACTTGTGCTTTAATTAATCTTTATCTTTTGCTTACAACTTGCGTTTTCTAACTTTATTTTCTATATTATCCACAGGTTGATATCTTCACTTGGTTTCAACTTGGTTCTAGGTTTGCCTTAGTGAACTGCACAATCCCAGATGGCAACCAACCTTTCTCTGAGGAATTTCATAGTCCAAGCCCACAGTTTGCCTTCAACTCCAAAATTATGCAAAGCCAGCTGATAGCCTTCCCTCAGCTGGGAAATTTTGTAGGGCATGAGAAGCATCCACAACCACTCAGCCTGGGAATTCTGAATAAGATTTCCCTCAACAGCTGCCCGATGCATGAGCTAGTGAGATGTCCACTTCTCCCTAGAACTACACAATCTATCTGGACATGCATGGTACCTTTTTCATGAAAACTAAAAAAAAAAACAAGAAGTGTAAAAGAATCCCTTAAAAATAGGGATCTATTTTTAGCAGTCATAGTTGCACTTGAGTTATTTTTGGAAACTGCCACCAAGTGTCGCTTTTTCCTAGATTTTGGGCCTTCGCGTCATAAACACAAAATTAACCAAATATATTTAATCGACACCTCCATAGCTCATTTCCACATTTGATATTGGGGCTCTAGTATTCCCAAGGAGATATACAAACTTTTGGCATAGTCATCCCATCCTTTTCGAGTAAGCCTCACTTTTCCACTCTATTGTTTCTTTTTTTGTCACTTTTGTTTGCTTGGTTTGTGAGAGTGTTGTTTTAGCCGTTATATTGAATGACCATTGGTATTTTTATTTTTTTTAGCTTGTAGAAGTGTTGTTTTAAGTTTTTCATTATCTTTCCCAAGTGTCACATGCATAACCCAATTTTTTCACTAATACTCATCATTATGGTGACTCTCTCCACATGCTTCATTATTATTGAGTTTGATTGATTCCTCCACTCATTTTATTTTCATGCATCATCATTCACTGAGATGTGCACCTACATTCACTTCCCCCTTCAGATATTATAATTTTCATGTTTCCATTGAGTATATCTGGGCTTCCTTGTGTCGGATCTTATTCCTCCTGGCATTCATTGCACATTTTTGGATGTCAATGCTCTCCCTTGGCTTTAAGAATTGCACAAATATTTCCAAGTCCTGGCTCCAACTATGAACTACGCAGTTTGAGAAGCCATCCATAAGACTTGGTCACTTGGATTGAGTAATCCACCATCACTGTTGGCTTAAGCTTGAATGAACTACACATTGGGTAGTTCAAGTCAACAACACCTCTCCAGTGGTAGTGGGGACTGAACAATGCACAAAACTAGCTTGCTGTCAGTCACCTCTGAGAGTGAGTACAGCGCAATTCTTCTGAACAGCTGCCCAGTATGTTTTTTGGTTTTTTCTTGAAGTTCTTTTATTTTCATGCTAATATTTGCATGCCATGAGTGTCCTCTCTGTCTCTAGTTACAATATTTTTTGAGTAACTCTATAACAATTATAGGTAATATGGCTTCCAGGAGAGCTGCATCAAAGGATAGTTTCGAGAATAGCACTGGGGAAGAAATTGAGCAGGTGTAAGTGAATTTACCAGTTTATGTAGACACATGTTTGTTCATTTAGAAGTTCATGAAGTTAACATGGCAGGAAATTAAGTATATCATTGCAATGGAATTCAAGGTAGACCTAGAAGATTGGTAGATGTGTGTCAATATCCACCAATTAGGATTCCGTAAGGTTGCATGTGGGTACCCCACCTTACCTTGTGCAGATGTCATCTGCTGGATTGTCTCACACACAGATCCTGAGACTATGACATTAAGCAATTCCAGTGGAACATAACTTGCTACCTTCAGAACAGAGAAGTATCATAACATGTATCACTTACCTCATCCAATGAACCGCATGAACACACTTTTCTATGCCACCCAAGCTATGTAAACACCAGAGGTATTATTTTAGTGTTAGGTGAAAGAGCCATCAAAGTTCAGATCAGCACCAAATCATGTTTACAGGATGAAGGCACTGAGGAAGGCCTACTAGTTCTTGATCATCCTTTCTTGCCAATTATATGGTCAAGAGAGCACAGTGACCTTTCCGTAGAATTGGGTGGTTGTGTTGGACCACTTGGCGAATGATGGAAAGCCATTCAACTAGTCAAATCTAATGGCTCATCATTTGAAGGTCCATGTGACTAACGCCCGAAATCCACCCAAGGATTAACAAGCGAAATTCGACATATCCATGTATTTACTTGATGTAATCTGTGCCCAACATTAGTTTGGTGGCATGGGTTGGACATGGAAACCATAAGAGAAATATGTCAATATTTATTGCAAGTTGCTTTCTGAGTGCAACTACCAAGGAGTTATGGTTAGACTAGCTAACTATTTCATTACCTCGGTGTACAATTTGGTCTTTGAGGAGGATTAACCTTGCATGTCCCAAGAAGTGATGGAGGCATTACTTAACATCACATATTGGTATGCCTCACCAGTTGGCACCTTCATCAGGATGTTTGGCAGAGAAAATCCTCCGCATTTTCTACCCAGGTATGCCATGGAAAGGTTGGTCATTCAAGAGGTCACATATCACATCTCCACAGGGTTATCAACAGGGCTCCATAATAGGAAGAAGGCACCATGGCCTGATCTTCCTTTGTGGATTCTATATTATGAGATTAAGAGCTTGTATGATGAAAATACTAAAGCTAAGCAGATAGAAAAGTTTTAGTTCGACACTAGAGATTACAATATATATTATCCCCATGTGATTTGCAAGAGCCATTGTGTGAGGGTAAATTATCCTTAGATCCACAGGGCATGTCATAAGGAAGACGAGGACCCTTGGAGATATTGTTACAACCAATCAAAGTTCAATGAACCAGTCAGTATAGCCACATAATGTAAAGTTTTTTTGCAGGCAACAACACCACAGGAAGGAGCAACAACAATAGCAATAAGAAACAAACTGACACAGGACAAGGGTAAGAGGAATATTTCCTAGAACCTAGAGGCTGAGAAAATATACAAGTTTGAAGAAGATCCTTTCATTCAGAAAGAATCTTTGGGAGTTGAGGAAAATATGAAACAATGCATAAAGAGAGCAAAACGAAGGAAGAGAGAAAAGAATAGGTTGGAGGAAGAAAAAAGGAAGTTTCAGGAAATGGATAAGAAGATGAAAAATAATAGGAGATAAGAAGGAGAGAGACGAAATAGATGTAGAAACAGGAACAAGAAGAGGTGCAAGGCGCAATGACAGAGAAAATTTCACCCATCCAGGTTAAGGTGTCAGAACAACCAGCACATGAAGAAGAGGGTGAGCAGATGTAGGCTCAGGAGCTTGCTCAGCAGATTGAGAAAATGGTTGAAAAATAGACATGGAGTTGGGAGAGGAGCCAAGGGACCAAGATACCAACCTCATGGTGAGAGCATCTGAGGTCGCTCCTCAGTCTCCACCACCTCTAGTATATAAACTAGACTCAGGCGAGCAAGAAGAGGTTTTTATCTTTGATGACAATCTGGTGATGGATGTGTGCAATTCATAATTTGATGAGTTGTGCTAGAAGATTGTACATGTGTGAAGAAAGTATGTTCCAGACCATCAGGCATCACCTACATTTATGAAGGAAAGGCTGATATTGCTAGATATTAGGAAGCATCGAGTTTCCATGGGGGATGCCACTGTGGCTTACGCAGGATCCATAGGCTTAAATGTCAAGATATTGTTAGCATAGAATGACCAGATGGAAAACAACTTTGAAGCCCCCAAGAAGAATGTAGAATAATCCATAGGATCTACAATGGAAGAGATGAGGAAAGTGATACTTGTTGAAGTATCAATTGAGGCAAGCATGCGGAAACTATATGACGGATTTGCCACTGTGCATAAGGTCGTTTTCCATCTATTTTTTTTCCAACGATGGAGAAAATGGATTATCCAAACTCTAAGAGACATACACACTACTAACGCCCATGTGCAATAATGGACAATTATTTACAAGGGATCCCCACTTCACTTGTTGTTATCACCAAAAATTTTATCATCTAGCCTAATTTATTAGATGCATCAAAGTACACCATGTAAGACCAATTTTACCATAGTAAAATTACTTTCATTGTGAGAAATTACTTAATAAACCACATCTGTTAAGTAATTTATAATTAAGCCCATGAAGAATAATTAAATAAATCACTATTTATTTAATTTTCTTCTAGGAATAATTGACTATTCCTAGAAGAAAATTAAATTGTTAGGTCCCTATAATACTAGTGTAACCCATTATTGTTATTAGTGCAACTCCCTTATTATATTTTTGTGCCCCATAGAAGCCCACTATTGTTATTTTTGTGTCCTTACATTATTATCGTTATGTCGACACTCATTACATTATGACCCCTTAGACTCCTATATATATAAAGGAGATCTTGTCATTGGTATCATCCAATAATTGTTCATTTGTGTAATGTAAAGGAGGTTTCCCACTCGAAGAGGCTGATTTCTAAGGCCTTGATATTTCTTTTCTATCTTTTTCTGAGTTGCTTTCATAACATTTGGTATGAGAGCTTTGGATTCTAGGGTTTCATTGCTCCAAAGAGGTCATCGTAGAATTATCGTTATAATTGTTTTGCTACAAAGTTTGAGACTCTAAAATTAAAACCCATTTGATCTGAAAATGTGCTGAAGCACAAGCCCAAATTTCATATCTTGTTTCGCTATATTTTCAAAGATACAGTCCAAGACATTTACGGTTTCTGCAAGCTCCCTATTTACATCCTAAATAGGTGACCTTTGGAAATTCATCATAACGATCTCTCTGAGCATCAGATTAAAATTTCGTCATAAGTTACATAAAGAGGATGGAATGTAGTTTTTTGTATATTGGTTTCAGGTCCGAAGGTTGAAACAATGGCATGTGGAACTTCGTACAAGTTCGCTCTACTCAACTAATCTATAATCATGTCATTGTGGGAGATTTGACATAACTCTTCCTTGCAGAATCCAATGTTGATTAGACTTGTAGAGTTAGAAATAGGACTCAAAGGGATACTACACGATGCAATTTCAGAACTTGGAGATCTGAGATTACACAGTTACAGTTGTTTCAATATTGAGCTCCTAAAATCAAGAAAAGAAAATATGAGGAAGTTTGATGGCAAGGATCTGATAAATTGGATACTATAGATGGAGCAATATTTTGATCTACTTGACGTGCAACTATTACAAAAGGTACATATTGCATCTTCATATTTAGAACCAGATCAATTTTTACGGTATAAAGAGCTTTGTTCTTGTAAACCACTTGTTACGTGGTTACTTTTCACAGAGGAAATGATAGCACATTATGAGGATACAAAGAGCAACACCTTCTTTAGCCAATTGATAAATCTCAAACAAAAGTGTTCAATGGTAGAGCACATTGAGGGCTTTCAAAATTTGAATAAAAAGGAAACTGATATTACAGAGAAGATGAAGATTGATGTCTCCATAAGGACTTTAAAGGATAACATTCAACATGAGGTTTGTCTTTGGGATCTTGATTCATTGGAGAAGGCATTCAGGTTGGCAAGAAAAGTTGAAAGAAAAATTATTGCAAAAAGGAAGTCAACCCCTCACAACTATAAATATGGAAGTGTTGCTTCTCTTATCCTTCCACAACCTACAAGGTTGACACCACAACAATTGGAAGAAAAAATAGTAAAAGGGCTTTGTTACAATTGTGATAACAAATACATTAAAGGTCATAAGTGTGTTGAGAAGAAATTATTTTACATTTATTGTGAAGAGGAGGAAGAAAAGGATCAAGAAACATCAAAAGAAGAGGATATACACCAGGAACCTACCCCTAAGAAAGAAGAAATGAATCCAACAATACCCTGTAAAGCATTGATAAGAATTACCACTCAAACTCTCAAGATAGAAGAACATATCAAGAAGAAAAATGTTCAAGAAGTGAAAGATATCAAGATGTCCATGGGAAAATATGTATTGAATAGCCCAATGCTTTCCATTCCAATGGTTGGTGTTGATGTTGTACTAGGAGTCCAATGGCTACAATCCTTGGGTACAAGAACTTTTAATTTTCAAGAACTTTTCATGAATTTTTCTTTCGAATGAAAGGAAGTTGAATTAATGGGTATCAAAGGGAAACTAAGAAAAATAATCAGCTCTAACAAACTAACAAAGCTTCTAAAGAAATAAAAATTAGGCATAATAACACAATTATGTTCGCTAGAGGTTCTCACATCGAAATCATCTATTTCTCCATATGTCCAAAAAGTCTTAGACAATCATTCTAAGGTATTTGAGACACCCAAAGTCATCCCACCTATTCATGATCATGATCATTCTATTCATTTGATTCCAGGAATTGTTCCTCCAAACATTAGGCCTTACAGATATCCCTATGCCCAAAAGAGTGAAATTGAATGTATGGTTACAGAAATGCTAGAGGTTGGTATAATTCAACCAAGTCAAAGTTCTTTCTCTACTCTTGTAGTATTGACACACAAGAAGGATGGGTCGTGGCACATGTTTCCGGATTATGGAGAGCTTAACAAACTCACTATGTTAGATAAATTTCCCATTCTTGTCATTGATGAATTATTGGATGAATTGCATGGATTAATTTACTTCACCAAGTTTGACCTTTATTCAGGATATCAATAAATAAGAATGAAGATTGAAGACATTCCAAAAACAACATTATTGAAGGAATATGCATTTTTATGGACTCCAGAAGCAACGAAGGCCTTTGAACATCTTAAAGAGGCAATGTGCCAAGCACAAATCTTTGCTACGCTAGACTTCACGAAAACCTTTATTGTGGAATATGATGCATCAGGAAATGGAATTGGTGATGTTATAATGAAAGAAGAATGACTCATTTCTTTCAAAAGACATCCAATCAAAGGAAAGTATTTACACAAAGCTATTTATGAGAAGGAAATGTTGGCAAGACTACATGCACTTAAGAAATGGCGACCTTACATAATCAGAAGAACCCAGTTCAAACAATATTCCTGGAACTTGACGAGGAAGGAAAAATCATATTGGAACCCTGAACAGTCATAGAAACAAGAACCCAATAGCTATGCAATTTATCAATTTCAGAGTATACCATCAAGTGGAAGAACTTACCCGGTGAAGATTTCACATGGGAGGACAAGCATTTTATACAGAAGCATCAAGAACTACTCAAGCGTTGAGGGCAACACTTTTTGAAGGAGAGTGGCATGTTAGGTCCCTATAATACTATTGTAACCCCTTATTGTTATCAGTGCAACCCCCTTATTATATTGTTGTGCCCATGTAGTCCCCATATTGTTATCATTGTGCCCCATAAAAGCCCACTATTGTTATTGTTGTTCCCTTACATTATTATTGTTATGACGGCTCTGATAATTTTATGCCCCTTTAGGCTCCTATATATAGAAAGGAGGACTTGTCATTTGTATCGTCCAATGATTGTTCATTTTTGTAATGTAAAGGAAGTTTCCCCCTCAAAGAGGTTGATTTCTTAGGTGTTGATATTTATTTTCTATATTTTTGTGAGCTAGTTTCATAACATAAAAAAATAGTGATTTATTTAATTACTCTTCATGGGTTTAATTGAAAATTACTTAACAAATCTGGTTTATTAAGTAATTTCTCACAGTGAAAGTAATTTTAGTATGGTCAAATTTGCACTACATGGTGTACTTCGATCCATCTAGTAAATTAGGCTAGATGATCAATTTTTTCTTCATAACAATTGCCTAAGATGATGAAGCAGCAGACAAATGTAGACAAAGGAAAGATCCAGATGCAGATCCAGAACTATGAGAAACTCATCTCGTTCGTTAATAACATACATGTTTCATATGTACGGTTGTTCAATATTTTGGAAGTCACGGTAAGAATGCACTGGATCCTATTAATCAATTCCCACACCGTAGCCATGGAGAAGAACCAAGTATGACTACTGATCGATAGGTACATTGAACAGTTGAGGTGAGAGCATCCAATGATCACTTGGACATGAGCTTAGAAAACATGAATAAGTACATTAGTGGTCCTCCCGTAGTCAATACCATGTTGCACATTCTCCACGAATAGTTGGACAATTGATTCCAAGAGCATATACCCATAAGATATGGAGGCAAGAGTCCGCTATCAAAAATACACTATCAAGCAGTATGGGAACACCATTATACGATAGCCAGCTTGGTATTAGTACGCCACCGAGAGTCATCAAGTGGATGTTGTGAGTTGGTCTTTCCCCAAACATCTAAGTCATAGTGTTTTATCTTTTTCGGTTGTCACTAGCCTATTTTATCTCACATGGAAACATATGGAAAATGTATATTATTTGTAAATATGTTGTAAGTGAAACTCCAAGTCTCATTAGTGGAATGTGAGCAGTCACTATGTGATGTAATGATTTATTTGTAAAGAAGTTGAGGAGTCATGAGGGTAGCAAAAAATTCAAAGGGGAATGTCAAGGGCCACCCCACGCTTTGTTATAAATAGAACCTCATAACTCATAGAACATGCTTTTGGGAGCCAAGATTTTTTCTAGGCTTAGGCTTAGAGAAGGCTTGGTAGTATTGTGATGAATCTTAGCTTCTCCACATTGTAGAGTGAGTAAGCTTCTTTCGAGGAGCAGGTGTTTATGACTGTAATATTCCACTATTGGGGCTAGTGGTTGTCAATGGTATATGTATGGATGGAAACTTAACTTATGATATAATAATTGAGCCAACACATTTCCATCCATACATTGTTACTATAGTTGGACTATTCTGGTTGCTTTCGCATTTTATTTTGTTTAACTTATGCATTTTCTTATGAACAATTTTGTATGCAATTGTATGAATCGAGTTGAAGGCATGTTGTTGGATTAACGCATCACATTGGTTTGTGAACTATTTCACTTTGCAGCTTGTGATTTCATTCTTCTCATGTGTTCCTTTCAGGTTACGTACTATTATAGGCTTCTAAGGGGCACACTTCCTTTTCCCCTCCATGTGTTAGAACCCCCATGCATCCCACTTGACTCACCATAAGGTCACACACTTTATTTTGACCAAAATCATCATACTTATCTCTACGCGCTACCATGGTCAAGGAACCACATTACCACACACTATTGGGACCCGTAGGCCAAACAGTCTGAGGTCTAGTTCGAACTTCTCATTGGGGAGATCCCCTTGAATGTTGGTGGATCCAGCACTGTCAACAACATCTAACTTTACACAAGGCCAAACCCTCACCCATTATTATTATTATTGATTTCAACTATTTATACCTATATGTATGTATGTATGTATGTATGTATATCTGTGTGTGTGTGCGTGTGTATGCATGAAATTCTCTTTGTAATATACAATTTTATCGACACAATTATTGATACTTGATGTTCCCATAATCGATATAGGTCTCTTTATAAATGTTTACTTTTATCTATGATTATATATTTATCTAGAATATATTATTTCGTAGCTATCATACCCAAATCGTTTCTCATATTTTGCAAATATAATTCAATGAATCATAACATGATTTTCTAATTACCCTCTGGCCGCTACCACGGTCAGAAAGACATTGGCTCTAACACCCATATGCATCCATGTACATACAAACACATAGTTAGCTAAACAAAACACTATATTTTCTTAATATTAATACTCATAATTAACAACAATACATCTTTACTTAACATTCTGTAAGTTTTTAGTCCATCTAATTCCACAAAACTATCTAATCTACACTTACTATACAATTATCTATTTCTACATTTCTACAATTCACCAATCAGTAAAATATATACTTGTCTAATTCCTTTCAAGAATAGTTTAAATTCCTCCATGATCATCCCAACCTTCAACCAACTCTCTATTGGTTCTCCCCAAGCTTCACCTCTAGCTATTAGGAAAATTATGCATAAATCTAGATTAGGATTCACCTCCTGAACCCTTAACAATGTCCTACTAATCTACTGGATTTAACCAATCTTTTTGTCTCATTTGTACTCTATTTTAAAGGCAATCATATTTATCTGCCACAATTTCTTGCTCAGAATCCACCACATGACAACTTTCTCGAGTCATGTCCGTTCATTTCATAGTGGTATGTTTCTATCCAAATTTCTTTTCTTTTTCTCTCCAAAATATAAAGAAGAATAATGATAGAAGGATCATTTTTCTTCCTTTTAGTTTCTTCCCCTATAATAATAATTGACTTCAATTGCTTTCCTAATATTTATAGCTTAATATGTCATGTTAGCATTTAACATATTTCTAAGAGGTTTACCATGCCAAAATCAATGTCTTATTTCATCACTGAAAATAAATATTGTATCAACATATTTCATCACATGTATTTTAATTTTTGCGGCCAACAAATAAATATAAAAGTCACATAGTAAATTCCAAGGGTATTACATATGATGTATTCTATAAGTTATGAAAGATAGGGCTCTAAATCCCATGACTATTTATCTTATATAAAAAATCCACTATGTAATTATTAGAACAATAAACTATTTTTGAGTGAATTGGGAGGGATGTTACACTCTACCCATCATTTCAGATAACTCAAACCCTCTTCCCCTATGCATTGGTCCTTTCCTCCAGCTTGTTTCATCAAACATCACTTTGATGGTGCCTCAGAAGACAAATTCAATGTAGTAGGATTTGATAGAGTCTTCAATAGCCACATGGGAAATATTATTTCAGTATACATGGGCCACATGGGACTCAATAGTAATAATGTTTCTTAGTTCTACTTAATGGAATTTGGATTAAGACAAGCCATCAAGAAAAAATATTCTAGATTGTATGTTGAGGGAGATTTCTAGCTAGATATCTCTTTGGTAAACAAGCTCTTGAATGGATCTTTTGTCCTTCATATTTATTGGAGTTAGAGATTGGAAAGTTTATTGTCACAAATAAATGATCCTCTATTGCAAATTTTGTTTCTTCTTCCTACCAAAAGTAGATGACAGGGAAATAAATTGGAAGACTAACTTGCTAATGATGTATGTGAAATCCCTTCCTTTCTTTGTAGTAGCGGCTAGGAAGACCTCCCAAACTCCCCTCTGAGGGCCAACTAATTTATATTTTCCTCCCAATGACTCACTTCCCTAATAGCGATAATGCATGGTGGGTAAGATAGGGTCAAGGGTAGTGGATCCCACCCCATGCCAGATATCCCTCCCGTGTGCCATGCATACCATTTGCAAATTTAATGACTTTTTTTGGCTTCCAACTGTCTCCATTACTCGATGAATTGTAGTAACTCCAGTCATGCTGATGCCTTCTCTAGAATTATCAATAAGGGTGCCTCCTCCTTCAAGAGTATTCTCTCCTTTACTGTTTGGCTCTTCATACCCTTTTTGTTTCACTTCACATCCATGACTTTCACCTAGACATATTTTAATGGAGTAATGTATGACAACCATTTGTTTTCCTTCCTTTCGCCCCAGCTACATTTTTTTGTAGTGGAGGTACATGTCAGGGTTGTTGTTGAATCCAATGGCATGCTCCTGGGCAATATTAAACTATTGTTCAGACTTCTCTTCACAAACCCATTTTCTCTAAAACACCTTAGTCTAACTCACCATTTCATCTAAGTTGTAGTGATGACTTGTCAGCACGCTAAGTGTCGACATGGTGGTTGTGGACGAGAGAATGTGTAAGGCTTATGGGGTTGGTTACACATTGAATGATCCACTCATTAATGGCGAGACCACACTCCACTAGAGATTTAGTTCGAATTTAAGTCAATCGAGGACAAGCATCTGTGATTTCTAATGCACGTTGGTTGTTGAAGTCGTTGATAACATGGCTGGGATTCTGATACTAGGAACACACATGGGTGGTAGAGTCACTAATTGCAAGTGATCAATTTATACTATCTTGTCAAACTTTTGCTGGGAAGAATGTTGATAAATAGATACAGTGACTGAGACAAATTATTGCATAGGTTCGAGGAGCTAAAGGATATGATGATGGTGGTTGAATAACATCTAGTCTCCTCTCAAATGGGCTCACCCCATCGATTGAAAGCTATGCCACATTACAAGGAAGGATCCAGCCCCCATTGATTTGGATCTCTCCTTTTCCTCATGAATATGAAGTTTCTGTCCTTGATAGCTCTGTTCACTTTCGTGTTCTCTAGTTTTTTTATGTTATCTAATTATATGACTAGTTTCTCCATCTCTATGACAAACTTATTTCTTTATAATCCTTTCATGCCAAACATTAGTAAGTCAATGACAATTTTTAATTTTGATTTTGTTAGGGGATTGGTTCGTTTCCTTTATATCGAAATAACTTATTTTTGGATAATTTGTTATTTTTTCTTTCATTTGGTATTCCTTAAAAGTAGACAAAAATATATCGTATATCCCTTCATATTTTATATAGTTTTCTTAAGAAACAACAAATTTTTAGTAACTTCTCAATTCTTTTTTTTTTCCTAAAGAAACATATATCTTTAATATTTGATAATAATTATTATAAAATATTAATTTAAATATTAAAATTTACTTGTATTAATTTCTCTACTTAATTGAAATATGAAGATCTGTAAATAACATATATTATTTAAAGGGTCTTTTTAATTTATAACTTATAATTTTATGAAAAATACTATTACATGATAGAACTATTTAAAGATTTGATTATAACAGTTGCGTGCATACTGGAATCTAAACCTTTTGAATATATGCAATCCCATGAACACCTCAAATAATCTAGGATCATATGTCCTCCCTGTAGCATCCCCTTCCATCCCCTTCTTATGAGCAGTGAGGCCCCTTCTTATGAGCAGTGAGGTGAGCAAAAAAGATCCATTTCCATTGTAAGGAAAAGGTCATACTAAAGGGTATAGAACTTCAATTTGATCTCTCCAATTCTGTCAAATTGGATGAGGCCCATCAGAACTCTGCTAAGCTTTGCTCATGAAATCACTTTCTAGCACAAATATAAAGAACATAACTAGGTCGCAGATCTCTTATGAAAATGGGGAATCGCGCTACTTACAACAAGATGTCCTCACCAAAGCTGGCAACATAAAATTTTCTTAAAATGTAGAGAGAGCAACTGATCCATGTTGCATGCAAAATGATGAAATTATATTATTTTTGTAACCTTTTGAAGTGTACAAAATGAAGTAACACATCTATCCAGGATTTTTGTAAGAAATAACTAAACATTGTAAGAAGAAGAAAGCACAGGGATGTAGTTATTGACTCACATAATAGTATAATACTTGTAATAACAAAATAGTATAATAGTTTTTATATTAATAGTATAATAGTTGTAAGACTAGAATAGTATAATAGTTTTATACTAATGAAAAATTAGTTTTTTTTCCAAAAAAAAATTTACGATTACCAAAGTCAATACAGGTTTAAAATTGCATTCAATAAACAGCTAAATTCCATGGAGAAAAACAAATCATGGGAATCAGGATTGAATTAAATCTTGAACCTTAATATATCGTTTAACATGATTAAATTTAATGGCCGAATGAGGTTGCGCAGTTAATTTAGTTGTGTTCGGTAGTTTATTGTCGCGCTGGAATTTTCCACACCATACTCCCACCAAAGAGCTAAAGTTATCTGAACGTCATCCCTCCTTGTGGGCCGTCATTTGACAAAAGCTTCTCTCCGGCGTTGTCAATGTCAACTTGGCTATTGCGTACTTATGGTTAAGAAGAGTATATTTACCAAGAAGTGCGGTCGACAAGGGGACACGTGGTAATGTTTTTACGTATTTTAACTTTTTAAATATTGGTCAAATTTAAAATGAAAATTATTTTGACCTTTTCAATGGAAGGTGAAGGAAAATAATTTTTTCCCATAATATATTTTACTCATTATTATGTGATTTTTTGATATATGAGAATTTAAAAAATAAAACTTTAATGATTTTTCTAATATTATGGTTCAATAATAAAAGAAATTATTATTAAAAAAATTTAAAAAAAATATCATTTTATACAATAGAATTTTATTGGTATGAAGATGATGCCAATCAATTGTCCACTTTTTTGTTGCTTTAATTTGCAAATGAAATTTACCAATCTTCCACGCACTCCACCTATGAATATTCTTTCAACTTACTCAACTTGCTTGTATTAACTACTTTCATAGGTTTGTGAACAGTGCATATATTTATTTGTATTAACTACTTTCATAGGTTTGTGAATAGTGCATATATTTATTTTTTATACATTCTTAATATATAAAGACATAACACTAGGCACCATAGACCAAAATTCACCCATTATTTTGAATCCTTAGTTTTTAGAAATTCAATATGAATAAGTTTTATTGAATTTAACATTAATTTTTGTTTATAAAAAATAATGTTATGTACTCCTTTTGCAAATGATATTTCACATCATAATTTTGTAATGTCCCCCATTTATTGGGCCAAAAAAATCATTCCCAGTGGCTTAAATAGTAAATAAAAAGGCTTAAATTGCTATTAAAAAAGAGGGGCAAAAGTATTTATGAATAAATTAATAAAGGAGAGGCTTAGAGGGTTTGAAAATGTCCAAGAAAAAATGTATAAAAGGAGGAGGGATATCATATTCTATTTATTTTTTCTTGTGGTTTTATTATGATTGGATAAGGAGCTCAAGCAAGTTTCTTCTCAAGGAGTTTAGGCAAAACAACCACCCTAGTTGGTACTTCATCAATTTCTGTGGTCTAGCCATAGGCACCCTAGTTGATCTGCGCAAGAAGAGTTTCATCCACTATTTATTTGTTCTCAAACTAACAATTGAAGGTTGATGTAGGAAGAAGAAGAGATCTCAAGGTCGTAATTCTTCAAAAAATGTTGATCTTATCTGTCAAATTAGAAATCAAGGTCATATTTTAATTAGTCTTGTAGAAGGTCGAAGAAGTCTCATTTAGTAGGCCTAAATTTACTATTGAATATTATGCCTAACAGTTGAGGATTTCAAGATTGGATTAGGGTTTGTTATTCAAGATCTAACATCTTTCGAGAAGAGTGGATAGAAGCATAAATATAATTTTTTGAGGGTTGAATCTTAAATCCAAAGTAGATTGAATTCTTACTTCATGAGGTGGCAAAGTAGTGTTGAATTTTTCAACATCAGAAGAGGTCGATTTTCTCTACAAAATTCATGTGTACGAAATCCAAATTAGAGATTCATATACTGACATTTGAAGATCGAGTTTCTGAATATTACCCCTAGACTTTCCACACTAGGAAGCCATTGAAGAAGGGGTTTCATTATCAATGGAAGCTAAGTAATCCAATTTTGGAGTGAATTTACTAGGCCAATGTCCCAAGTTATGAAGGTTATTAATCTTTATAGAAGCCCATGAACCTCTAGCACTATCTCAAGACAAGTTCGTTCATCGATTTGAAGATTGAGATTGTTATTCCAAAGGGTTGATCATGAAGATTTCATGATCGTAATTATTTCTTCTACAAGGAGTAATCATTGGCATTATTCAAGAGACCTTTTTCTTCAATGAGATTGAATCCAACTATCGGACAAATCTTTGGTGGAGGTAGATCATTCCAGTAATTCCTAGGCCAACTTCCCTTATCTTATTTTTCTGAGGGCTAAGTTATTTTTCTTCTCCATTGGAGAAAACTCCAAAGTGTCTTATTGTATCACCTTGTAAACTCTTCATATAAGAATAATAAAATTGCTATTCTGCACTCCAAAATTCTTGTTGGAGGTATTATTTGTATAGTTTAACAAAGTGCTAGATATAATGAATGTATGCAAATTATTTGTATACATTCTTCAAGGAAAATTAGGTTTCTTGTTTTGGCACATTAACTGTTTGAGGAAATTTCTTAGTGAAAATTTTGATTTTCGTTGCATAAAATTAGCCTAGAACATTACAGTGGTATCATAGCCACATTCTTGGCCAGTTGTGGGATTTGAAGCCAAGGAATAAGCAGAAGATGCAATACTAAAGTAGATATGGAGGTCATTCCAAAATAGCAAGGAGTAGTAATGAGAGACCAAGGGGATTGAAGACTTGAAAATGCGCTTAATAGGATCACCTCAACTTAAGAAGAAATCATGCAGCTTCTAACCAAAATATCCCATACTCAGTTTAGAAATTATAAACATCAGAGTAATAATAGAGATGATGGTTCACATTTCAATGGGGGCTACAAAATACATGTGTATAGAAATCAACAGAATATCAAGCTCATTTATAGTAGTAGGTCATCTATGCCAACATTTTTGGATGATTCCTCCATGGAGTGGGAATATTTCTCACCTAGAGTAGCAACAATCACAAATTGGATGAGGGATTACCAAACATTACCTCCTAAAGTAAAGGCGACCTTAACCATAAATGACTATTATTTTATGAAGATAAAAAACTAGAAACAGTAGCACATGAAATGATGTAGTAAACAAATAGAGATACCTTGAAGGAGGTGGAACTCATTGATGCATTAATATCCATGAGAAAGAAAAAGAATTGGAAACCTGAAGCCCAAGATGTACAAGAAAAGGAGAATAATACAAGTAAAATTATGGAGAAGGAACGACCTAAGGATCGAGATGTAGTGAAAGCTTTATAATTCATATATGACGGGAGTCAAAAGTTAAAAGATATCCCTAATGAAGAAATGGAAAAGGTCTCAACTCAAACGGAAGAGACAACTACTATCGTTGAATTTGAAGTCCAAGACCAAGGTATCAAGAGGAAAACTAAAGAAGCTAAATATAAGATGGATGGCAAAAGAAATGATTTTTCATTCTCAACAACAAAGGAGTCACTTCCTATGGATGACTTTAATTGTAGTCCTAATTCTACTCTATTACCTAACAATATAGATACAAACTTAGATGAAGGAAAGGATAATAATTTTTACAATCAACTTAGCACATGTACACAAGAGTTATGTGACATGGTGGCACAATGAATATGTTTGGAATGGCCTATGTTGAAGGATTCTACATCCTTTAACCATGGGAAGTTTTTGGACCACAATCGTGATAATGAACATGGAAGAGGTTTCAAGGCTACATTTGAAGCATTTGTCAAAATTTGATATTAAGTGGAGACATCTCAAATCAAACTTTTTAGTGATCATTTATAGGGGCTTGGAGAATGATATCCATCTAAATGGAAAGTACAAATTAAAATATGTGGTTGTTACTCCATTTTCTATTATTCAACTGATATATAAGGCAGGGGATTTCAAATGTTCTCAAACAATTTCCTTCAAGTTGCCTGTAACATCCTTGGTGAAAATGCCATGTAATAAAGTTAATAAAGGAAAAATAATAACCATGGTTATGGGACACATATTCGAAGATGAATGTTAAGATAACCATAATAGTGTGGCTATTCATTTGATTTATTATGGCTAAGGAAATCAACGAAGACAATGGCAAAGGATTTGGAAAGGAAAAAATGCATTTTTGGCAATTTATTTATGAAAATAATGAAAATTAGGAGAAAAGGAAGGTGAAGGGTCACAAGTTGCATGTTAGGAGGAAAATGGAGGAAAGTAATGGAAAATTGAAGAAAATAGAGGCCTCATTAATAAAAGGGCTCATGAGGATTAGTTAGTACCTTTTGTCAGTTCAATTTTGGAGATCCCTCTCTATTCTCTCTCTCACACACTCTTCAACACTTAGAGTTTTCTTAGAGCACTTCAATATTGCATCAAGAAAATCAAAGAAGGAAAGGGGAAGAAAACATTAAGCAAGGAAGAGCAGGTTCAAGTAGCTACAATAGGATTATTTGCAGGTTTTGATTTTTGATTTCCTTGCTAGAATTAACATGCATGGTTAGGCATGTGTTCCTGGTTCTCTTATTGTCATCGACATGAGTTTTTCTAGGTATGAAAGTTTTTCTGTAGCCTACCCTTTCCATTTCCTGATAGGCATGGTGTGATGGGGTTCTCATGTTTTGGTTGAGCTTTATTTACAGATGAATTTGAAACTGACTGAGGTGGATCTCCAAAAGAAAGAACACATGGCATAGTGATCCCTGAAATGGACTATCGATTATGGTAAAGCCTTGGCCTAGTAAACCCTAAACCGGATTGTGGGTTGTGGTAAAGCCATATTTTGTGTTGCCTGAGTGGGCCTAGGAATCATGGACCAGTGAATGATGAGATATATGGTAAACCATAGAGGTGGGTTCCCTTGATCAGGCCTACGAATCCTTGGGTGGTGAATGGCAAGATATATGGTAAATCCTAGAGGGTGAAGTATCTATTTTGGCCTACTGATCCCTAAATAAGGCAATGGATTGTGGTAATTCGGAGAGACTAGGAGACAGTAAAATTCCTCATGGTGTAGATGGATAAATCTGGTGGCATCCATGATTGTTTAGGGCCTACTGATCCAGTGAGGATTGCCATAAAGGTTGGTTCAATTGATGAGGGTGAGGTGGTGTAGCCTCATGAAGCCCTAGTTGATTTTTTGTTATGAGTCCCACATTCATGCTTGGAATATGGCATAGGAGTGATTGGTTGAAAGAAATATTTGGTTCCACCAATCTATGGTCAGGTGGTTCGTGCATTCCCAGACCTTGTTGGCTTTTTCATTCATTATAAGAGCTCCTTCTACTTGGTATTTCATGTTTAGGTGCACTCGTTTATGTGTGGATTCTATGGTTGTTGTCTCCTTATTCTTTATGTTGTTTATATGCTGGTTATGAGTATGTTTCACGACAGTGATGATGTATGGGTCTCATCATATATTTATTTGTAAATGAATGAATAATGAGTATATGACCTAATAGATGATAATGCATTTATTGTGATAAGGCACCAATTCTTCTTAGTGATTCTCAGATAAGTATGAGACCCATATGCTCCAATATGTTGTTATGTCCTATGGAATGCATATTTGTGACATGTTTGATGAAATGTCTATCATGGATATTAGGGGTTCAGTGAAGTCCTTATTCAAGTATTTGTATTATATCATTGTTTCGATGTAAATTTTCATTTCTGGAAGTTCCATGGAGTCTTGGGTAGTGGTCTTAGTGCTGGCCCTAAATAAGTGGCACAAAATATGGGGTCGCGGGCTAAGAACTATTTGAAACAGACCCTAGTCGCTTGTATGTTATTGCTATGAGAGAGACTAGAGGGTCCTAGTCACATGCATTCCCATGTCATGATAGCTACTGCGGCCCTACGTCAGTAACATGTTAAGTTTCCTTAGGGGTTGGTCACTTGGAAAGGTCAGTTGGCTCCTCAAGGTTCTGTAGTTTGTATGGAAGGTCAGTTTGGTTTTTTTTTCTCAGTTCCACTTCCCTAACTTTACAATGGGAATTGAATAATATCATAGTATCCTCTCATCGCATGTTTACCCCAGCATACAAGTTAACTTGGGTAAATGTGGGAGGAGGGCGTTACAGAGTGGTATAAGATCACGGTTCACCCCTTGGACTCGATGGGCAGTGCGTTGGTCGTGCATTCATGTCAATTAGATATGTGTTCTCTATACTTGTGGTCTATATAATTTTTGCATATGCATGGTGTTGGTCATGGTTTCAATGGTTTCGCCATGTGAAAGTTGATGGTGTTGATGTTGGATGTGTTTATCATGAATACAATTTAGTTATAGATTGGCCATGCATGTCATTATTTGTATGTATCATGTATGCATGCATGTTGTACACATGTTGATTATGAATGCATTAACATGGTTGTATTTTTCATGCATGAGGTCATGATGTGTGGTTGATATGGTCTTGCATTGATGACTAATCTATGGTTAGGATGATATCTATATGTTGTTATGATTATGTTTATACATGTATAGTTCTAATTTGGTTGACCTTACAAATGAGATATCCTCTGTGGAACTATACTAATGTATGTTGATTATATTGTGTTCAATTGTAGCTGACATGGTATATTTTCAAGAAGAATATCAAAGATGACTAGCAAGATGGTAGAATATAGTTCCTGAGACTCTCCCTATGGATTAGATGAGCAGCAAGGTGTTGGGAATTCTTCTAAATTAGCAGGCACATTCAGAAGCTCGAAAGAAGAATTAATGAGTTGCAAAGCAGATAATGACAACATCATGCAAGCACAGGAGAAATAAGCAAAATACAATGCAATAATCCTTCAAAGTTTGTCAGAATTGTAGGTACAGCTACCACTTTAGCTCATCCATGGGCAGGAGGACAGAATAAATGGGGAATATGGCAATAGATCTCATCGTGGGCACATGTCAAATAAAGATGACACAATCAAAGATGAAAGGATATTAGATTCTATGGATAGGAGAGGTGATTCACATAGGTACTATTCTAGTTCTCATTATGATAGAAACTATGATCATCATCATTATCACCCCTACAAGAGGAGTGGCAGAAGAAATTTTCCATATGAGTTTAACAAATCTAAGCCACCTACTTTTGATGGGTATTTGAATAAGTCAGAGGATGCAAAGGCTTGGTTACATGTGATGAAGGAGTTATTTGAACTACATGAGCACACAAACAATATGAATGCTAGAGTAGCTACCTTCAACCTCAAAGGGAAAAGATACATATCGTGGCAAGATGTAAAATGGGTCGGAGACATCTCGCCAAAAGGCTTGAACTGGAATGGATTAAAGAGACTTTCCAGGAAGAAATACTTGTCAGAAAGGTACTACGACAATAAAGCCAAGGAATTCTATGAGATCAAAATGGGATCAATGATAGATGCACAGTATACGACTAAGTTCTCAGATACTTTGAGGTATGTACCATATATTAGTGGATTGGTATTAGCGTTTAGAGACTAGATTGAGTATGATGAGCCTCGGTCACTTGACGAAGTTATTGGGAAGTTGAAAGATTCTTACGAGTAGTGAAAGTGTAAGAGTGACTCTGAACAAGGATGGAAACAAAAAGATAAAGGTAAAGGTAAATGGAAGATGAAAATAACAACGCCTCAAAATGCAGAAAGAGGGAGAGAATGTTGCACCATCAAGAAGTCCAATGTAGCTAGACAGGGAGATGGGTCACAACAACAAAATAAAGGTGATGGTATAGGATGGTTGCAGTGTTGGACATGTGGTAAGGAGCATATTAGGAGGGATTTCCTACAAAATCAAGGTGGTAGGCCTCAAATATATAGTGCATACGAGGCACAGACTATTGGGGACGTTGGGTAGAGAATTCCTCGTATCTATGTAGTACTAGATAACAGGCATGAAGATCATCAGGCATCTACCATTGAAATGAACGACAAGCTTTGCGATCAATTTGTTTATATTTTGATTGACCCTAGATCTATTTATAGTAATTTTAAACCTCAGTTGCTGGATAAGTGTGGTTTAAATAAAGAAGTTCATGCAAAATATTGGTTATTGCAGTTGGATATCTGTGAGAAGAAGAGAATTCATCATTAGGTAAGAGATCGTGCTTTTGAGTTGAATGGTAGGGATACATTAACACATTCGAATGTATTGTTGTTGAGATCATATAGTATGATGTTGGGTATGGACTAGCTATATCTTCATAGTACCAAGGTAGATTGTTATGACAAGGCCATTGAGTACTTGGAAGACAATGGAGAACAAAGAATCTTGCAGGGTAAGGAGAAAGAAACAGCAGTTAGAATGGTGACAACTATGTAAGCAAAGTGTAGTCACACAAAAGGTTGTGTATTATTTGCAGTGCACATTTCCATTGCTAAAGGTAAGGAAGTTGAGGATGAAGATGCATTGAGAAGGCACCCGATCTTGCAGCAGTTTTAGGATGTGTTTCTAGCAGAGATTTCAGAGATACCTCCTCAGGGAGAAGTGGACTTTTCCATTGAGTTGGTACTAGGGGCAGCACCAACATCAAAGGCACCATACAAGATGAGCACTCTGGAGTTAGTGGAGATGAAGTTGTAGTTGAAATAAATGCTTGACAAGGGATACATTAGGTCAAGTGTATCGCCTTGGGGTGTAACAATGTTTTTAGTGAAGAAGAAGGATGGTGCTACCACATTATGCACTGAATACAAGAAATTAAACATGGTGACCATCAAGAACTGGTATTACTTTTCGAGGATTGATGACTTGTTCAATCAATTGAAGGGAGTAGTAGTGTTCTCAAATATTGACCAAATATGACACCATTATCTATGCATCAAAGAAGAGGGTATTTACAAGACTTCTTTTCAGACTAGGTATGGGAATTATGAGTTTTTTGTAGTTACATTTGGTTTGACTAATGCTCCAGCTACATTTATGTGCTTGATGAATAGTGTGTTGCATCCTTATTTGGATAGGTTTTTTATTGTATTCATTGATGACATCTTGATATATTCTAAAAATGAGGAAGAGCATGCCGAGAATTTAGCAGTAGTGTTGAGATTTCTAAGAGCATCAGTTATATGAAAATATTAGCAAATGATATTTGTTTTAGATAGAGCTACACTACTTGGGGCATGTTGTTTCCAAGGAAGGTATAGTAGAGAAGATAAGAGCTATCATGGAATAGGCAGCTCCTAGAAATTTGGATGAGGTAATATCATTCATAGGGTCAGTAGTTTACTATAGGAGGTTAATTAGGAACTTCTCATAGATTTCTTATCATATTACATCATTGAAAAAGAAAGGTAATAAATTTGAATGGACAAAGGAATGTCCAGCGATTTTGGAATAGTTAAAGTAGTTGTTGACAAATGCTCCAGTATTAAATATTACAGATATGGAAAAAGAATTTGTGGTATGCATAGATGCTTGCAAGAGAGGACTTGGTGGAGTCCTTATGCAGGAAGGAAAAGTAGAATGTTATGAATCAAGGAAACTTAAAGAGCACAAGAAACATTATCTAAGACATGACCTTGAGTTGGTAGGGATCATCCATAAGTTGTGCATGTGCAAGCACTATCTTCTAGGAAGGAGGTTTGTTTTGATGAGTGATCATAGTGGTTGAGATATTTGTTCGATCAAGCAAACTTGAATGCTAGGCATGCTATATGGTTTGCCATGATCAATAAATTCTACTTTAAGATTAGTTGAATTAAAGGTAAGGAAATGAGGCTTGCTGATTCTCTTCGTAGGGGGATAAAGGTGAATCATATAGTAGCCATGAGTTCTTATGGGACATACTTACATGATCAGATCTTACAAGTAGGTCAGCAAGATGATAGGTACATGGATCTTATTCACAAGTTAAAGAAAGGTATAGGTAGTCAGGATGTGGACTATCATCTTATAACATATTGCTTAATCATATTTAGGGACAATATATATGTGTGAGACCATAGTGAACTCAAGAAGACTATATTGAGAGAGTTTCATGTGAAACCGTATTCAGGTCACCCAGGATATCAAAAGACATAGACGATAGTGAAGAAGTTTTATTATTGGCCAAATGTGAAGAAGGACATGAGAGTTTGTGGCTAGATGCTTGGATTGTCAGCAAGTAAAGAGAGTGTGTAAGCATCCAAGTGAACTACAAAAACGGATTCATATTTTATAGTGGAAATGGGAGCTAATTTCCATGGATTTCATCACAATTTTTCTGAGGAGATCTAGAAAACATGATTCCATCATGGTTATGGTGTATAGGTTGACAAAGGTAGCATACTTCATTAGAGTGAAGGCTACTTATTCAATTAGTGATGCAGCATAGGTCTTCATTAGAGATGTACTGAGATTATATGGTTTTCCAAGGAATATTATGTTAGACATGGATGCTAAGTTCACTTCCAGGTTTGGGAAAGAGTTGTTTGTACATCTGGGAATAGAATTGGCCTTCAGCACAACTTATCATCCACAAACGGATGGACTGATATAGAGGGTAAATAAAATATTCGAGGCCATTTTGAGGATGTTTGTGATGCATCAGCAAAGGAGATTGTAGGAGTACCTTCCATTGGTTGAGTTTGCAAAAAACAATTGGTGCCAGGAATATTTGAGGATGAGTCTATTTGAGGCATTGTATGGTTAGAGTTGCAATACTCCCATCAATTGGAGTGATCCAATTAATAGGGTGTTGATTGGTGCATATATGTTAGAAGAGATGGAACAATAAATGTAGGTAATCAAGAACAATCTAAAGGAAGCACGGGACAAGAAGAAAGGTTATGCAGATCATAACATATTGTTAAAGGAGTTTCAAGTTGGGGAACATGTTTAGTTGTGTATCAAGTCAAAGAAGAGCTCCTTATGGATTAGATCATGTGCCAAGTTGGCACATAAATTTTGTGGACCTTTGAATATTATTAGAAGGATTAAAACAACAACCTAACATCTTGCAATACCTCCAATAGTGAAAGTCCATGATGTTTTCCATGTGTCATTAATAGAGAACTATGTTAAAGATGTTGATCGTGTGATTGACTGGTTTGTATTGCAGGTGGATCCAGATGGAGAATTCTAGTTGGAACCTTAGTGGATATTGCATTAAAATATTCTCATCCTCCATAGCCGAGCAATCGGGTAGGTTAAAGTGTTGTCGAAGAACTTTGGGCCCAATGAAGCTACATGGGAGATGGTGGATCAGATGTGGGCTATGTATCCTTCTCTATTCATTGGTTGAGCGGATATTTTTCCTATATGTTTTGGTGTGATGTTTTGACTTATGTACATATGTATATGGATCTAAATACCACCATGACTTGTGTTATAAATATCTAATAGTTGGTATGGGTGTCGTGTCATTATGGTTGTTATGTTGTTATGTCATTGTTACACTAAAATTTGTCACCATGACTATCCGCAGTTAGTATGGCTCCATCAACAGTCATACTATCCTCCTTGTCAAGCCTTATACCTCTGCTCTCCATGTCAAACTTCAAGAAAGAGAGAAAGTCATTAAAAAACATGTTCATCTCTGGGTACGCAGGTTCTCTCTACCTTGCCTGCGTGTACGCATCCCAAGCTCATTGTACCTGCATACTTGCACGCTCTGTAAGTCAAGGGATGGGTGCGTACTCCTGTAAAGGTCAAAAGGCGCGAGTTTCATCTTAAAAAAGTTACTTGTGTTCATTTCTAGAGCATTCTAGAAGCTTGTTTGACGTGTATTGAGCGCCTCCAGATGGTTCATGCATCCCTATGAAAGAGGAACTTATCCCATCAAGAGAGGAGCTACCCATCCAAAAGAGGGGCTTATCCCATTGATGTTGGACCTGATTAACTTCCTCTAGAACATTATAAATACAGGCATTGGGCCAGAGGAGGGGAGGTTGAAAGCTGAACATCCAAAAGGGTAGATGTTGCTGGAATTAGGACTTTCTTGTAGAAGCTTGTGAGGAGAGATTCCCATCCTTTCTTGTTTCATTTAGAAGTGGGTGAGCTTATCAAAGTAAAGGAAAACTCTTGTTGGACCCTGGGAGGAACTTGCACAACACCAAGGCTCAGGTTGTAATGGTTTCTTTTGTTTCCTATTAATACAAATAAGTCCATTCTTCTCAATAATTTGTTATTAATGAGTTATTTCATATACTCCTTGGTCTATATGTTGAATATGTTTTATTTTATGGGATATTCAGGTGTTATGTAATCGTTTGTTTCTTAGTGTATGCAGGTTTCGAAGTGAAGGAGGAGCTCATCTGGATCGACGAGGCTAGACTACTACAACAGCGTTGGACTACAGGTAGGATCTAAAACACTTGGTTTCTCGTGTAATAAATGCATGTTTAGAGAAGGATTGCTCTTAATTGTCTTGTTTGTCACTAGAAAGTCTTAGGCTTCTAGGGAGGTTGGTTTTGTCCGCAAGATTAACTCTTTCCGCATGACACTATTGTAAGTTTGTGAATGCTTTGGTGAAATTATGAAACATGATTGTTTCTTTTAGATATCATACTACTTTCCTTTGTTGATGCACTATTGTATTCTTGGAAGACAATTTGATTTGAAGAAAGAAGTTGGTCTATGTCATTTGTCAAATGAGCAGGACTTCGCACATATGGTAGTATTATCTTGTATGATTAATTTTGTTTACATTTAAATAGTGGCAAAACGTTACTTTCATGAATTGTATGTTAGATTTATTGTTTATGTTAATCATTAATTGCACTTTTGTATTATGCCTAGCTAAAATTGTGATTTTCGTATATAACTCATCATATATGCCATATATTTTATAAATTTCTTTGACTAACTATTTAGTCAAATAAATAATCTTTATACATTATCATCTCTATTTAATTGTGAACAATCTTTATTATCACATGTTAAGCATATAACTCTGTAGATCGTATACCACACAAGAATTCCTGGGTTTATATTAGAATAAGTTAGTTAGAGAATTACATTATAGAATAGGTCATTTAGATTATCATTATTCTATTGCAAACACTCATGAACCATCCATTCTCATCTTAGAACCCACAGTTCGAAACTACTCCCATTATCCCCAATCAGAGCCACCACTTTAAACGGAAAAGGAGTTATCTTAATGTCGGGACCGAGTGGTTATCCCCCATGTTTCGGCATCAGAATTCTGAGGCTGCAAAATTTTAGTGCTAGAAGGAGGGAATTTGACTGTGAATGGCATATAAGCGTAAAGATCATTCAAAAATCATTCATAAGAGTCAAAACCCCTCCACAATTTCTACACATTTTGGATCTCATTTAGAATCTCCTAATCATAAGTCTAAAGTTGTAGAAACATCTCCCTCGTCTCCTGAAGTAGTATGGAAATCACCATCTCCAGATTATACTCCCGAGTCTCCTGAAGTTCATTCTTTGACATAGAAATTGGAACAGATATCCATTTCTGCCGAAAAACCAAAGAGACAGAAAGTTTCTGAAGAGAGTGTTACCTCCTTATTACAACAAACTAGTGTATTGACTAAACTGCAAAGTGAAAGGCTTAGGGTCACCCTTTTCAGGTTCCCCATCCCTCCACGATGTAGGAAAGTTACTTCATCAAGACCTGAATCATATACCAACGACATCACATCACCTTTCCATCCATTCACTTCCCCATCCGCTTCTACTCAATCCACAACTTCTCAACTATCCACTGCTCTAATTAGTACTACCATTAGTAGTACTAACCCAGTGGTATGTTATTCGCCATCTATACCTACTTCAGGACTGACCTTCCCATCTTCTCAATCTCCAACTCAATTTATGGCCAATCAACCTTGGACAAATCTTGGTGTTTTCCTGGTTGCAAATACAAATGCACTCCCAACAAACGCAGAAAAATGGTTGCCTAAGTACAATCCTGACGATGCTCTCCCAGCTGAAGAACATCTAAATAATTTTATGTTAGCCATGAATCTTAATGGGGTCGCACATGAAGATGTTGTAATCTAAATGTTTCCTTATACTTTCCAAGGATCTGCTAGGTCTTGGTATTTTTCCCTTCCAACGGGTTCAATTAGAAACTAGGATACTTTTCAAGAAGTATTTCTTACAAAATTTGGTGATGATAGGACATAACATCCTTGATTAATGATCCTTTTAATTTTAAAGCTAATCCAAATGAAAAGCTAAAAAATTTCAACTCCACATTTAACAAGTTGCTAAATAAAATCCCAGTTGCCTCTAAACCTGTTGTAGATGTATAAATAGAATGGTATATATCATCTTTTCCTTCTAATATTACAATTTTTGTAGATAGAGCCATTAAGGCTACTCTTGTAGAAAACATGAAAGAAGCCCTATCTGTAGAAAGAAGAATTATAGGTTTGGAAAAGAGATCATAAATAGACAAAAGTAAGTCAAAAAAAAGTAACAATTAAGGATAACACTAAGAAGAAAGATACAAAGGACCCTTTCGATTTTGAAGGCCTTCAGAAAGTGTTAAAAACAATATCTAATGAAATGGTCGAAATAAAAAAATAGGTTACAAAAGCCTCTACTCCCAAAAAACGTTTTTTTCTCATTCAGAAGGAACCCTTCTTCTGCATTGCAACCCATAAACACCATTTCAAATATTGAGTCTGATCATGAAGCAAAAGAAGATTTACCAGATGAAGAGGAAGCTAAAATGGAAGAAGAAATTGAATTAAATGGAATGTGTGATTTCATCCTCCCAACTAAAGAAGAGACACAAGCAATGCCATTGACTACAAGAAGCAAAAACTCTCTTGACATGTCTATCACAAATCAGAAACAAAAAACTACTACTCTTGCAAAGGAGAAAATAGTAGCTAAGAAATCAAAGACTAGCCAAACTGATCATATTCCTATAGATTCCCCAAATGCCTCAAAAACATTGGTAATCTCAGATAGAGTGGAATGCAATATAGTTGAAGACATGAAAAAGACTAGGGCAAACATCTCATTGCATGAGCTCACTAAACTCAAGAAACAACATAAAATTATATTAAGAGAGTTAAAAGTAGTTCCTTTATCTCCTCTACCATTTTCTGTAGTTACTCAAGTTGCCTATGATATGGGAAAACCTTCGTCATCCTCAAACAAAGTAGATCCTTCAGATCTATTTCTAATTGGTGATAGGTCTATTTCTCATATTCCTTCATTTCTGTTAACTTATGAAATTTTCAACAGGAATGTTCATAATTTCCTTGTTGATTCAAGAACCTCCTTAAATATAATTCCAAGTGGTGTATGTACCAAATTGAACATTATCCCTCAAAAATCCGCAGTACACATAGTTTAGTTAGACAGGAAAAAAGTAGAGGTGCTTGGAGAGATAGCATCAGTTTCAATTAGGCTTTCCTCTAATCCAAAAGTTTCACAAAATTTTGATATTTTGGTGGCTGATATCCCTGAATTTTATGGTTTGATTCTTAGTATGGATTGGTCTGAAAGGTTGCACAATTATTTTGCAACTGATTGGTCTCACATGTGGTTGCCAGACAATGGTAAACCAAACCAAATCAGGGTAGACCGAGAGAAATTCATGAAATATACAGGCACTAACCTCGAGGGAAGAAATGAACCTATTTCCTTCACCAATAATATCATTGGAAATTACGTAGATGAGTCATTTTTGGGATCCTTTAATGGTTAGAGGTCTCCCTTTGCAGATAAGGTTGTAGTTTCTCAAATTGAAAATTTTTCACAAACAAGTGCTTCCAAATGTCCAAATTTAGTAGATAAAGTTTCAAATAATTCTCTGTTCTGGACTCTCTATTTTGAAGATTCTAGATCTCAAGATAGCACAGGCACGTGATGCATTTTGATCAATCCACAAGGCGAGAAACCGATGCTAGCCTACAGACTTGAACTCTGGTGTACTAATAATATCTCTGAATATGAAGCACTGATCCAAGGACTATATAAAGCCATTAGTATTAATGTAAAATACCTGTAAGTGTACAGTGATTTTGAAATAATTGTGAAACATGTGAGAAATACAATTCATTGTGTCTCTGGGCACCTTAAACATTATCAATCATTAGCCCAGAATTTGACTTCTTATGTTTCTTCTTTTAACATTTCTTCAATCCCTAGACTGAAAAATGCAACTGCTGACTTACTCATTAATGTGGCATCCAAGCTTATACCCTCAGAAGACTTTAGTCTAGATAGATTTTAAATAGAGTTAATATTTAGGCCATCTATTCTCAACAATGTAACAAATTGGAGAGTATTTAACAACGATGCGGATATAGTGAATTTCCTTACATCAGAAGGGCATATGAAGAATAGATCATAGATGAACATAAGCATGATATACAAATCAAACATAATCATGATCAAAACATAATCCCAAAGTTTGTAGTTAAGATGCAATATTTGTATGATCTAAAGGATAGGTTCAAGAAAATTACCAACTCCAAAACTCAAATTTCTACTTTGATATTTGAAGTAGTAAACCGAGGGTCAACTAAAAAACCTCAAAATGTCAGCCTTGGTCTTGGCCTATCATATGAAGAAAGAATAGCATTCATTAGGTTGTTAAAAACATACAAAGGTTTCTTTGCCTGGGATTATCCAGATCTCAAGACCTCTGATACCTCTGTGATTCAACATACCATACCTATGACTTCGAAGGAAAAGCCAGTCCAACAGAAGGTTCACAAAATTCACCCAAACCTTGAAAGTCAAATCAAATCTGAATTAAACAAGCTTCTGAAGGAAAAAATAATCTTCCATGTTAGATACTCTAAGTGGGTATTGACTATGGTACCCGTAAGGAGAAAGAACGATGATATTAGGATTTGTATTGGTTTTAGAAACTTGAATAAAGCTTGTCGAAAAGATAATTTTCCCTTGCCTATTATGGAATAGATATTGCAATCAGTTGCAAGTTCCAAATTAATGTATTTTCTAGATGGATTCTCAGGATATAATTAAACTCGTGTGCATCCTGTTAGTGTTAGTGCTTACACACTCCCATCAATGATCAAAATTATCTTTTGAATTTCATATTAGGTGTCCCATTATTATGAACTGCACTCCATTAGGTCATGGATCAGCTGATGGTAGGGTTTCATTTCATTTTTCCCTCATGTTATATACCTGCTGATCTATTTCACATATTTTTGTAGTCATTCATAGTCATTCCAGTTCACTTCATTTATAAAAATCAATCTTAGGGTTTAGTTTCACTAGGTCTTAGGATTTTTCTCCATGGTCATTCACATGAAAAATAAATGTCAGCTAGCACATGAGAGGGTTACCTAGAGTGTAAAAGATCACAATTTCTTTGTTTGTAAGCTAAATAAAGCTCTTTAAACTCAAAACAAGTTTTGAGTTAAAAGAGCAGAGAATTTGTATTTTATTATTTCACTTCATGTAATTCAATGTAATTTTATGGTTCCTATATGTAACAACTATTCATATTGCTGCTCCTTGTCACTTGCCAACTTGGTCAACTCCTACCACTGCAAAAATCAAAGAGATAAGCATCATTCCACCTGTGAACATGCCAAAAGTCAAATATTAGCTAAAACAAAGTATTTCAAGGAAGCAAACAAACATTAGAAAGTGAGTTATGTTAAATGAAAAATCAAAAGGCTTGAAAATGTATAAAAGGCTTTTCATATCTCATATCACCTCATTGTGAACTTCAAAGTGCTAAGGAGAATCCAAAAGGCAATTTTGAGGTGTCATTGCACAAAAAGAAGCAAGTTGAGGTGTTACTGGGGAAAAACACAGGTGTTGCACACCTGTTTCCTAGTGCTGTGCATTCATTTGGCGCTATGCATTAGAAGTTGTCTGGCAGTGTTAATTAAAAAAGGCGTTGTGCATTGATTTGGTGTTGCGCACA
>APFE031123287.1:82232-108996 GCA_000404065.3 Pinus taeda
TATAAATACAAGCATTGGGCCAGAGGAGGAGAGGTTGAAAGCTGAACATTCCAAAGGGTAGATGCTGCTGGAATTAGGACTTCCTTGTAGAAGCTTGTGAGGAGAGATTACCATCCTTTCCTGTTTCATTTGGAAGTGGGTGAGCTTATCAAAGTAAAGGAAAACTCTTGCTGGACCCTGGGAGGAACTTGCACAACACCAAGGCTCAGGTTGTAATGGTTTCTTTTGTTTCCTATTAATACAATAAGTCCATTCTTCTCAATGATTTGTTATTAATGAATTGTTTCATATACTCCTTGGTCTATATGTTGAATATGTTTTATTTTATGGGATATTCAGGTGCTATGTAATCGTTTGATTGTTAGTGAATCAGTTCGAGTGAAGGAAGGAGCTCATCTGGATCGACGAGGCTAGACTACTACAACAGCGTTGGACTACAGGTAGGATCTAAAACACTTGGTTTCTCGTATGATAATGCATGTTTAGAGGAGGATTGCTCTTAATTGTCTTGTTTGTCACTAGAAAGTCTTAGGCTTCTAGGGAGGTTGGTTTTGTCCGCAAGATTAACTCTTTCCGCATGACAGTCATCATGTTCATTTTTTTTTCAGCTAGTTGATCATTGTAAATACTACGTCGAGCTAAGTTATAAAGCTCCATGGGGAATATGTTTCCCTTACAATAGTATTGTTAGTTGTAGGTGTCATTGAACATCAAGGATAGTGTTCCCCCAAGGGGGAGGGTCCTATAACAGCCCTGGTGAAAATTCCATGTAAGAAATTTAATAAAATAAAAATAATAACCACGGTTATGAGGCACTTATTCCAAGCTAAATGTTTGGTAAAACATTCGAGTGTGGTTCTCCATTTGGTTTATTATGGCTAATAAAATTGGAAAAGGCAATGGAAAAGGCTTTGTGAAGGAAAAATGGAATTTTTAGCAATTTATTTATGAAAATAACGAAAATTAGGAGAAAAGAAAGGTGAAAGGTTACAGGTGGCATGTGAGGAGGCAAATGAAGCAAAATAATGGAAATTTGAAGAAAATGTAGGTCTCATTAATAAAAAGGCTTATGAGGATTAGTTGGTACCTTTTGTCAGTTCAGTCTTGGAGATCTCTCTCTATTCTCCGTCTCTCACACTTCAACATTGGATCAAGAAATGTAAAGAAGGCAAGGGGAAGCTATGATCAAGCAAGGAAAAAGAGGTTCAAGCAGTTATAGAAAGATTATTTGTAGGTATCAATTTGCACTCGTGATTTCATTGCTAGATTTATCATGCATGGTTATGCATGTGTGTTCTTGGTTCTCTTGTTATCAAGGGTATGGTTTTGCGACGTATAAAAGTGTTTTTCAGCCTAGTCTTTCCATTATCTAGATAACCATGGTGTGATGGGGTTCTCATGTTTTTTTTAGTTGGATTGCAAGATGGATTCAAAACTAAGAGAGGTGGATCTTTGAAATAAAGAACACATGGCCTATTTATCCCTAAACCGAACTGTTGATTACGGTAAAATCTTGGCCTAGTAACCCATGAGTCAAACTGTGAGTTGCAGTAAAGTTATATTTTTTGTTGCCTTTATGGGCGTAGGAATACTCGATCGATGAATGGTGAGATATATAGTAAAGCCTAGAGGTGGTTTCCCTCGACCAGGCTTAGGAATCCTTGGTCAGTGAATGACACGATATATGTTAAAGCCTAGAGGGTGGAGTCTCGATTATGGCCTAGTGACCTATGAATCATAATGTGGATTTCAGTAAAGCCTAAAGACTAGGAGACTATGAAATTCCTCACGGTGTAGGAATGGAAATCTAGTGGAATCCATGCTTGTTTAGGGCCTAGTTATCCGGTGAGGATTACGGTAAATCCTGGTTTTATTAATGAGGGTGAGGTTGTCTAGCCTCGTGAAGCCTTAGTTGACTTTTGGTTATAAGTCCCATATTCATGCATGGAATATGGCACAGGGGTCATTGACTAAAAGAAATGTGGTTGGGTGGTTTATGGAGTCCCAAACCTGGTTGGATTTTACATTCATTCATAAGATTTCTTTGTCCTTGGTATTTCATGTGTAAATGTACTGGTTTATATGTGGACTCTATGGTTTTTGTATCCTTATTATTTATGGTGTTTATATGCTAGTTATGAGTATGTTTTATGACGGTGATGATGTATGGCTCTCATCATGTTTTGATTTGTAAATGAATGAACAATGAATATATGACCTAACAGATGATAATGGAGGTAACCGGATAAGGAAGCAATGTTGCTTAGTGATTCTAGACAATTATGATACCCCTATGCTCAGATCTATTTTTATGACCTGTAAAATCCATATTTGTGACATTTTTTATGAAATGTTTGTCATGGATAGTTGGAGTCTACTCATGTCCTTATTCAATTATTTTTATTAGTATCACTGTTTAAATGTTAAGTTTCATTTCTGAAAGCTCCACGAAGTTCTGGGTAGTGGCCTGAGTCTTGGCCCTCAGAAAGTGGCACAAAATCCGGCATCACAGGCTCAGAACTAGTTGTAAAATATCATAGTCCCTTGGATGCCCTTGCTGTGAGAGTGGATGGAGGGTACCTAATGCATGTATTCCCATTTCATGGGAGAGAGTGAGGCCCTAGGTCAGTAACATGTTAAGTTTCCTTAGTGGTTGGTCACCTGGAAAGGTTGGTTGGCTCCTAGATGTTCTATAGCCTATGTGGAAGGTCTATTTGTTTTTGTTTTTCGAGTTCCACTTCTTTAACTTCACATGGGGAGTTGAGTCATATCATAGTAGCCTCTTGTCACATGTTTACCCCAAAAAACTGATTAACCTGGTTAAATGTGGTAGGAGGGTGTTACATTGCTAAATGATGAGGAAATAGTAAAAGAGAGGGGAACTACCATGGTCATGCTCAAAAGCATTAAAAGGCTAAATTTAGGTATATTCTCCTACACATTGTAGATCAATGTGTTTCTTATGAACAAAATAATTTTTTGTATTTTGAATCCATGTTCGCACGTACGGCTTACATGAATGTTTTCATGGGATTGGGCTTCACATCATTAAGCTTTCTAATAGAAAGTAGCCAATAGTATGGATGGATTTTCAAGAACCTCATTCAACACTACTAGAAGCCAAAGCTGATATTGTGGAATTGTGGGATCTTCAACATCTTGTTTTGTCATACAATGAAATTTGGGTTGTTCAATTGTTATAGGACAAGCATTGATTGGAATGACTCATTCAATCTTCACAGATGAGAAAAATAATCTTTCTTCAATTTATTTAAGCTTTAGCAGGAGTGGTGTTTCCACCATGGTGTTTTCAACACTTCATGATACTATGGAGACATATGAGGTCATGATGAAAATAGGGCATTTCTTCACACTGAAGTTTCTCTACCTTTTGCAATGTCCACTATCATATTACAATGATTATGAATGCAAGCACATATCCTTTCTCTCTCCAGGAAAAATTGAAGCACAATTGAGTTTTGTAGTTGGCATTGAGCTAACAAATCATATTCTTATAGATGTTTGTATTGAGGATTCATATGTTGGCCCAAGGTCCTTGAATACTCCATGTTTAGGAAATGATCCTACATGAATTATCAAAGAGATAAGAACCCAGTCTACATGGTAGAATATTTCATATTCAGAAGGACAATATTTCCACGATCGATGAATAATTGTTGCACCTGTATGTAAGTTCCAAGTAGATATTAGTGGTCACCCGCCAATTCCATTTGGACCCCCACCATTACTTATTTCAAATTTTCAGTTTCCTTAATTGTAGCATAGTTTACTATTTTCAGCATTTTTTGGGGTCCTAAACTTTCGGAGCCGTTTTGAGTCCCTAAACAATGTTTTTTTGGAAATCTACCACCAGTGATATTTAATCTAAAATCATCTTTTTCATCATATTCCTCGGAGAGATCTTTCCAATGGGTTATCATGTGCATCAAACATAGATAATGTGACAAGGTCACGACCCCGGGAATTTGGCTGTCCAACTCACCCTAACAAGGCCCATAAACTATTGGTTTTACATCTGCTCAGGTTAGGGTTTTGGTTGTTTAGGGTTTGCTATTATTGTTCAATAATAAAAAGGCCCTTAAGCCTCACTGTAAGGCAGTTTAGAGGCATGTAACTGCCACATCTCTTCTTAAAGATAAGCTACCATCACCCTAGCTGGTTTATTTCCATTTCTGTTTGTAAGCATATTTCAGTATTTTACATTAATGAAATGAAGTATTATTTTCGTTGCATCTCTATGTTTATGGTTATCTCTGTAATTTGCTGTGTTCCTATTTAAATCTGGATCAGTGGTATTAGAGCAGTCTGTTTTTTTTCTCTGTTTTTCTTTCCACGTCCCCAAGGAGGTTGGGATATAAGGAGTTAGGCCTTGAATTGGACAAACATTTGCAAGACCAGCCTCGCAAATCCCCACGGCCTCCCATGGAAGATGAAAAGAAAGATGAGGAGGCAGGAGATCCTATCAAACTCTTGCTCAAAGAATCCCTCGAGCAACAAAGGAATGCGATGATGGACAACTTTGCCCATATCCCTCAACGACTACCTACTGGCGACGCATCAACTTCGAACAACTACCTTGGAAATGCCACACCGTTTAAGGTACAAGTTGATTTGGAAATCCCCATATTCGAGGGTCAGATAGATGCAGATGCCATCGATAAATGGTTAAATCTCCTAGAGGATTATTTTTCTGTTCGTGATTTTTCCAGTTAGGAAAATATTATTTTTTCTCTTCTCAAAGCAGCTCCCCACGTCAAGGAATTGTGGGAAACCTACTGTGAGCAGAAGGATGCAAATACAAGCTCAATATTTTCAGTCGCACCTACTTGGAATTCATTTCGAGAAGCCATCAGGGAGCAATACTACCCTATCGGAAGCTATGAGGATCAATACATAAAGTGGAACACAATGCGGCAGGGAAGGGACCAAGATGTGTCAGATTTTACCAATATTTTCCATACCCTTCACACAAAGTTGGGTAATAAGGACCTAGAGCAGCATTTGATACTAAAATACTATGGCTGCCTATATAAGTGCATCAAGGAAGAAATACAATTCCTGAACATCTCCTCGCTCGGCACGACATACCGATATGTCATCAAGGTCGAGGAAAAGTTTAAACAGAAGAAGCGAGACTTTGGATCTGAGAAGTTGAAGCAAGGGAAAGGTGCCCCCAAACTGTAGAAAAAAGGAAAAAGCCAAGGCGGGGTGGCCCAAGACAACCCACCAAAGAGCTCCACTCACAACACAAGTAAGTGTCGGGCCAAGCAGTCACTGGTGGCTGAGCTAAAGGTTTCAGAATCATATGCATTTTTTGACTCTGAGTCAGAACCCGACAAGTGGAATCACAAAGGGAAGAAGACTATTGATCCGGAGCCCAATGCCATCATTGCCACCACAAAGATCTAGAAGGAGGAACCCAAAGATCCAGATGAGGAGGAGCATCTCTTCCACTCCTAGATGTGGGTAAAGGGCTCCCCGCTACAATTGATTGTCGACAGATGGAGCCAAAAGAACCTCATTTCAACAGAGACCGTGAAGTAGCTGGGCTTACCAATCACATCACATCCACAACCATACACCATCGGGTGTCTTCACCAAGGACAAGATCTTTACATGAGCCAGCAGTGTCACCTTCCATACAACATCAGGGCCTTCACAGATGAGGTGTTGTGTGACATTTCTCCCCTTGAAGTTTGTGATGTATTATTAGGACAACCATACTTGTGGAAGTGACATGTTCTGTATGAATCAAGGCATTGTGTTGTTATTATTACTTTGGGAAATAAGTTGTACAAAATACCGAAGGTAGCACCGCCTATCGCCATCTCTTTGGTTACTGCAAAAAAATGTAGTAAGCTCATTTCTGAAATCGGGAAACTTGTTTTCCTGATAATACGTCCTCAAGGAAAGAATAAGACGGTGGCCACAACCTCTAGATAGGGCCCCTCTGCATGACAACTACAGATGAACAAGTTCGTGGAGGAGTATGAGGACATCTTCATCACCCCCACAGGGGTTCCTCTACATTGTCAGGTAAAGCACTCCATCGATATGGCCCTAGGTGTGTCGCTGCACAACCGACCAATCTATTGATGCTCCATTTTGGAGAACAATGAAATCAAGAGGAAAATTCAGGAGCTGTTGCAGAAAGGTCACTCTGTCCAAGTTCGTCACCCTCTGGGAGCCCGATCGTGTTGGTACAGAAGAAGGATGGGACTTGGAGACTCTGTATTGACTATCAGGAGCTGAATAAGATCATTGTTCGTAATAGGTACCTGATCCCACGAATTGATGACCTCCTAGACCAACTGAAGGGGGAAACGTATTTCAACAAGATCGATTTGAAGTCAGCATATCACCAGATACCAATGAAACCCTCCGATGTGTGGAAGACTACCTTCAAAACGAAGGAGGTCCTTTTTGAACGGTTGGTTATGCCTTTTGGATTGACAAATGCTCCTGCAACCTTCATGAGGCTAATGGATGAAATTTTGCGGCCATTCACCAACTAATTTGTAGTGGTATACTTAGATGACATCCTAATCTTCAGCCATAGTTGGGAATATCACCTCCACCACATCCGATAGGTTCTCCAAACACTGCGGAAACACAAGTTATGTGCCAATTTGGAGAAATGCACTTTTGGCATGAACTAGGTTCAGTATGTAGGATACATTATTGATGAAGAGGGGGTGGATCTCGATCTAGCTAAGATCCAAATCATTTGGGATTGGCCATCTCCAACCACTCTGACAGTGCTTTGCAGCTTTCTAGGTCTTGCCAACTTCTACCGCAGGTTCATGTTGGGATTTTCTCATATCACTTGGCCCTTAACTCAAGTCACCAAGGGAGGAGCGAAAGAAAAATTCTTTTGGTCCGAATCTCAACAAAAGGCATTCAAAGAGTTGAAATATCACCTCTGAATGAAACCAATGCATGCATTACCAGACTTGCAACAACCATTTGAGGTCGAGACAGATGCCTCTGACTACGCTATTGGGGCAATCCTTACTCAACACGGCCATCTAGTGGCATATCATAGTGAGAGACTTTCTGAAACGGTCTTCAAGTATCCCACTTATGACAAAGAGATGTACTCCATTATGCAGGCCTATCGACTATGGAAGCATTACATTTTGGGGAAGGAAACAGTCATCCACACAAACCTCCAACCCCTGCAGTTCATACAGAGCCATGGGAAATTGCAGAATGATTGCCATCAGAGGTGGTCCACATACCTGCAACAATTCCATTTGAATATCAAGTATAAGAAGGGAAGCACCAATAATGTTGCAGATTGCCTCAGTTGACTATCGATCATGGCATTAACCTCTGTGCTCAACTCTTGTGGGCACGAGACTTCTGATTGGGCACTTCTCTACAAAAGTGACCCAAAATTTGGCCACACATACTAGACACTCTTGGAGGGTTAGCATGTTCTAGATCTTCACCTCTAGGATGCCCTATTATGCCACTTGGGTCACCTTTGTATTCCTTCAAGTGAGCATGCCAAGATGATTTGGGAAGCATACTACAGTTGGGTTGTTGGGCATTTTGGGGTTGGGAAAACAGTGGTAGTATTGTAGAAGTATTTCTATTGGCCAAATCTTCAACAGGATGTTGGGAAGTACATCAGATCATGCATTACCTGCACCATTGCCAAGCCGACCATCAAGAAGCAAGGCCTCTATACCCCACTACCTACCTAGAGTCGACCTTGGGAATCTATCTCCACTGATTACATGTCAAGCCTTCCTTCCCTTAAGCATGGAAACAATTATGTTTTTGTGGTTGTCAACAGGTTCTCTAAGATGGCCATTATGGAAACCTGTAAGAAGAATATCACAACAGAAGCCATTGCTAAACTCTTCTTTGAATGAGTGTGGGTACACTTTGGGATCCCACAGTCTATCATCTTAGATTAGGATAGTAGGTTGCTTAGTACATTTTGGTCTAGTCTCTAGTCGATGCTGGACACCAAACTCACTAAGTCCACAACCTTCTGTCCTCAAACTGATGGCGAGACAGAGGTTTCCAATAGGATGATCATACACATTTTGCACATGTACAACTCTAAGCATCCACGCACATGGGACAAGAGCCTCCCCTATGTTCAACATAGCTACAACCAGGCTCTCCACATCTTGACTGGCCACAACCCTTTTCAAGTGGGCTTGGGATTCCAGCCACTCTGTCCCATTGATATGGCCATGCGATTTGCAACTACTCACGCAGATTCGGCTCATGTCCAGTCTGAAACAGATAAGGAAAACAACTTCATTGATCAAATCGAACATATTTTCTAGTAGGTCCATGAAATTTTGGATAAACCAAATGCCATGTACAAGCAATGACATGATCAACATCGGGTGCGACATAAGTTTCAGGTGGGCGACAAAGTTTGGTTGCATTTGCAAAAGGAACGCCTCACTGGAGCCTATCAGAAACTCAGACCACTTCGATATGGACCTTACACCATTACCAAGGCTATGGGAGACAATACATTTGAGTTCAACATTCCCTCATTCCTTGGCCTGCACCCAGTGTTCAATGTAGACCGCCTTCGGCCATACTTTCCACCATTACTAGACACATCCGACATTGCAAAACAACTCACACACATAGAGTTAAATCTAGATTGCATGGAGCAAGATACATTTGATTAGATCATGGACACATAGATCAAGCACACTCACCAGTAGAATATCCAACTGTATCGAGCTGTCAAAGCAGGCCAACTCCTTTGCTAGGGGCAAGTGGCTCATGAGGGACCAAGTTCAACAGAAGTTCCCTCATGTCATGGAGGATCTCATCGCAATGAGGACCATTGCTTCCTAAGGGGGAGGAATGATCCAGGTGGATATTGGTGGCCACCTACCAATTCCACTTGGATGCCCACCATTACTTTTTTCAGTTTTTCAGATTCCTTAATTGTAGCAAAGTTTACTAATTTTAGTAGTTTTTCGGGTCCTAAACTTCTAGAGCCCTTTTGAGGCCCTAAACAATGATTTTTTGAAATCTACCACCAACAATTTTTTATATAAATTCTTCTTTTTCATCGTAGTCCTCTGAGAGATGTTTCTGATGAGTTATCATGCACATCAAACGGAGATAACATGAGCAAGTCGCGACCCCGGGAAGTTGGCTATCCAACTCACTCCAACAGGGCCCATAAAATCTTGGTGTTACATCTTCTCGGGTTAGGGTTTTAGTTGTTTAGGGTTTGCTCTTATTGTCCAATAATAAAATGCCCTTGATCCTCATTGTAAGGTAGTTCAGAGGCATGTAGCTGCCACATCTCTTCTGAGAGATAAGCTACCATCGCCCTAGCTAGTTTATTTCCATTTCTGTTTGTAAGCATATTTCAGTATTTTACACTAATGAAATGAAGTATTATTTCCACTGCATCTTTGGGTTTATGGTTATCTCTATAATTTGTTGCATTCCTATTTAAATCCGTATCACCAGTCTACATGGGAGAATATTTCATATTCAAAAGGACAAAATTTCCACGACCGACCAATAATTGTTGCACCTGTATGTCAGTTCTTTGCCAACGGGATATGTAAAAGGAGGAACAACTTCCTTTTATCACATACTAGTCACGTTAAGCAAGAGTTGTGTAATTTTTTTTGGATGTCGGAGGGATGAAAATATGGAAAGGAATTCTCATCCTCTCCTCATGTGGAAGCTTTAGAGGTTTTAATATAGGAATTGTGTTGAAGATAAAATAAATCATGTAGTACCACTAGTAAATATTTTATTCGACATCATAGGAAATAATACAAAATGTATTCTTGTCTTTAGAGAGTCTAAATTATGCTTTTCTCTAAATATTTCCTTACATTATGATCCAAGTAAACTTATCATAACTATTATGAACTCAAAATCATATTGCACAAGGGTAGCATCTATTGTTGGCATCAATATGGATAAGTTATATAACTTGGATGTTGAAATATTATGGGTTATTGATCCTATTCAATTTATAATATGTACAAACATTATTTGGAGTAATGTCCAATGCATTATATGGACAACAACATCTTTTTGGAAATGATGAGGAATTGGAGATAGATCTTATAAAAAGATTCTTTGAGTTTTTGGCCATTGCACTCATTACATGTGATCTCAATGACCTCAAAGTAAGTTTCACAATATAAAATAGAAAGTATGCACAATTATAGGTTGAAAACTAAAAAAATGATTGTTTCTTTTTCTTTATAACATCTATTTAGTTTGAAAATGCAATTTTTGCATGTTATCCTACAAAATTGGAGGAATATATACAATATGGTGGATTGTTTTGCAACATAATAGAAAATGGTGACTCAATAGAATTTATTAGGGCCAAGACAATACCATACTTATGCCAAAAAACATTATGCATACACCTTTGAGACCCTGGAATTGATACATAGTCTCTTAATTGCTTGAGGAAATAGTGATTTTGGGTGGGGATGATTTCAATGTCCCCAATTTAGTGAGAACAAATAAATCATTCTCACTCGCCTAACTAGTAAATACAAAGGAGTAAAATGTTATTAATAAACATGAGAAAAAGTGTTTATTAACAAGCTAATAAATGAGAGGCCTAGAAGATTTGAAAAAGTTTAGAAAAAATCAGATAAAAGGAGGAAGTAGGTTATCTTCTATTCATTTTTTCTTGTGACCTTATTATGATTGGTTAAGGAGTTGAGGTGAGATACTTCTGAAGGGTTTCAGGTGGAACCCTTGTCTAGTTTCAGTGGCCCTCCACAACCACCCTAAAAAGTACTTCATCCATTTCGGTGGTCTAGCCATGGCCACCCTAGTTGATCTGTCAATTTTGTTGGTTGAACCATAGTTGGTGACACCTAATGTTTGGGATTAGGTAAAACCATGTAAATATTTTAAATAAAAAATAAGGAGAATTAGAAGATGAAGAGACAATGGGAGAGGAAACCTAGGAGTCTGTCCCTCCATGTATATATCTATGATCAATATTAATGCAAAAACACAATTTTATTTGAGGAGTTACCTCCTAGCGTGACATGGTATTAGAGCATAGGTCCCAAGCTCTAATTTTGGCTTCCTTTTGGCCTTGATAACTCCCACATATCTCAATTCTACATATTTTGTAGAATTGCCTCTATTCTACATATTTGTATAGAACTGGCACCACCATTCACTTCCCGCCTCACACCTCTGAGCCTGTGGCTATGAAATCTTAGTGCATTTGGGAGACTCGTCACACATCCATTTGCATGCCTTCCTCCACTAGCATGATTTGCACCCTCTACAGATATTGCTATTGTAATCCTAATTCTGAAGGCACAAAAAACAAAATAAAAACAAGGCTCCTCGTCTAAGATAACACCTGTCGAACCAGGCCATACCCTACCCTTATCCCTCCTCATACGGGAAAAATTTCACTAGAGAGGCCCCGAGCTAAAGAAGAATAAGAATCACAGAGAAAATCCTAGAAAAGTCTTCTAACTATGACAGGGTTGCAAATTCAGTGCTACAGACACAAGTTCAAGTGTTCATTCTGCATCGAAAGCATTTGAATACTCTCCAGTAAGTGGTGTGACTATGGAATCTTTTGAAATCCTCTCCATGGAGGGATTGTGTCTACATGGGAATCCTCTTCCTTGGAACATATGAAGATAATTCGTTGTTATGCAACTGGCTCATAAACAGATAGATCAATGACTTAAAACTTATCCTCTTCAAGGGGGAAACTTCCTTTACATTACATAAATGAAATGTTATTGGATGATACAAATGATAATACCTCCTTTGTATTTATAGGAGTATAAGGGGTCATAATATAATAAGAGCCTACATAAAAATGATGGTTTAAGGGCACAACAATAACAATAGTGGGGGCCACATGGGCACAACAATAAAAATAAGGGGGATACATTAGTATTATACGGACTTAACAAAAAAGCTTCAAAAAAGTGTTTTCCTCAATGCTTGAGTAGCTATGGATGCTTCTGTATAAAATTCTCATCCTCCCATGTGGAATCTTCATTGAGTAAGTTCTTCCACTTAATGAGATACTCTGAAATTAATTGATTATGTAGTTGCTGGGTTCTGATTTCTGTGACTAGTTCAGGATCAAATTTTATTTTTCCTTCTTCGTCAAGTTCTGGAAACATTGTTTGAACTGGAAGCTTGTCACCTATAACCTTCGTTAAACATGAAACATGGAAAACTAGGTGTACTTGGGAAGATGTAGGAAAATCCAATTTGTATTTCGTAGTACCAATGTTTTGCAACACCTTCTAAGGATCGTAGTACTTGGGTGGTAATTTATCATCATTCTTAGCTTTCTTGAGAGACATTTGTTTTTATTCTTGTAGCCATAAAAATAACCAGTCACGTACATCAAAACTTATTTCATTGTGATGTTGATTTTCTTATTGTTTCATTCGATTTCGCACTATAGTGAGGATATCCTTTAAGGGTTGGAGAAATTATTGTTGATGTTAGATATGATCTTCTACTACTTTAACCTTAGCTTGGGATCCTTACTCCCAGGGGAAAGTCTAAGAAAGCAAGCAATAAATTGTTCCTTCTTCGACATGCACTAGGCCTTGAACTCGGCGACAGATGGCATTTTGTCTTAGAGATGATGTGATGGATGGTGGATGATATCCATAAAGTGCTATAAATGGGGTCATTTTTTCTGTAGTATGGAAGGAAGTATTATACCAACATTAAACTAGAAGTAACCACTTGACCCATTGTGTTTGTTTGTTAGATACAAAGAAATGAAGATATCCTTCCAAACATTTGTTCACTATCTCAGTTTTCCCATCAGATTGAGAAAGATAAGATGAGCTATGAGCTAATTCAGTACCAAAACAAGAAAATAGTTTTGTCCAAAAATTTCTAGCGAAAATAGGATCTCTATCACTTACTATAATATTTGGATTTCCATGAAGCTTTTGAATTATTTTCATAAATGTAGTAGAAATTGTGCTAGCCTTAAAAGGATGAGATAATGCACAAAAGGGCATACTTGGTAATTCTATCAACTACCACCATGATGACACTTATTCCTTCAAGATTGGGTATACATGCGGCAAAATCCATTAATGACTGCTCCAAATGTTGAGTTGGAATGGATAAAGGTTGTAGGAGACCTGGGGTCTTAACTATCTCAACTTTATTTTTTTGGAAAGCCAAGCATTCTGCCACAAATTCCTGAATATCAAATTTAAGGCCATCCCAAAAAAATCATTCTTGACCCTATGGTAAGTTTTTAAAAATCATGTGTGCCCTTCTAAGGGAGAAGTGTGAAATTCCAGAAGAATCTTTTGTTTGATTTGGGAATTATTGAAAGGATATAAGTGATTTTTGTACCATATTGAACCACTTTTCTACAAAAATGTATCAGATGTACTTGGATCTTGTTACAAATTTTGAATGAGTGACCACGCCTCTTCATCATTCTTCCATGCATCCATTTCTTCGGTTATCCACTCAGGTTGGATAATAGAAATAGCACAAAGCAATGCTTCCACATCCTCATCCTTTCTTGAGAGTGCATCTGCAACAACATTTTTCTTCCCTTTTTTTGTAGATAATTTTAAAGCCATAAACCAACATCTTTGTCACCTATTTTTTCATTTCTCTTTTGAAGATAATCTTTGTTCCAAAAATTATTTAAGACTATCATGATATCTATTTACCTTGAAGTGTCTTCCCTTTAGTTAAGGTCATCATTGCTTTAGTGCATGTAGGATTGCCAACATTTCCATATGATAAATAGGTTTGTGTAAATACTTAGTTTTAGTTGGAAGAATTTCAAAAGAAATGGGTCTTCCTTCTTGCATTAAAACAACACCAATTCCATTTCTTAAAGCATCACATTCTACAAGAAAAGTTTTTGTGAACTCTGGTCTAGTTAATACCGGTGCTATGCACATTGCCTCTTTAAGATGTTCAAAGGCCTTTGTTGCTTCTAGAGCCCAAGAAAATGCATCTTTCTTCAGCAATGATACTAGAGGTGCCACTATTCTCCCATAATTCTTAACAAACTTGCAATAATGCCATGTCAACCTGAGAGATCCTCTAAGATGCTTTAAGGTTGTGGGGATTTTCCATTCTTTAATGGTTGTAATTTTTTTACGATCTACCTTAACACCCTCATGAGATACAATATGAGCCAAATATTTCACCTCTTATACTCCAAGGAAACATCTGGAGGTTTTTGCATATAATTGTTTCTCCGCCAATAGTTTGAGCACCATGTCAACATGTTGAACATGATCCTTCCAAGACTTCTTGTAGATTAGTATATCATCAAAACATAGTAACACATATTTTCTAAGGAAGGGTTTGAAAATAGAATTCATCAAACCTTGAAATGTGGAAGGTGCATTATTAAGGCCAAAAGGCATGACCAAAAATTCATAATGACCCTCATGAGTTATGAATGTTGTTTTTGGAATGTCTTTAGTCTTAATTCTAATTTGATGATATCCTTAATGAAGATCCATCTTTGTTAAGTAACTTTCTCCTTGTAATTCATCCAACAATTCATCATGACAGGAATGGAAAACTTATCTTTAATAGTGAACTTGTTGAGTTCCCTATAACCTAGACACATACACCATGATCCATACTTCTTGTGCACCAATACTATTGGAGTAGAGAAAGAACTTTGACTAGGTTGTGTTATACCAGCCTCTAGAATTTTTGCAACCATACATTCAATTTAACTCTTTTGGGCATAAGGATATGTATAAGGTCTGATGTTTAGAGGAACACTTCCTAGAATCAAGTGAATCACATCATCCTAGTCACAAAGAGTTGAGATGCCTTTGGGAGTCTCAAACACCTTGGAATGATTGCCCAAGACTTTTTGGAGAATTGGAGAAATAGATGATTTCAATGTTTGAAACAATAGTGAGCATAATTGTGCAATTATGCCCTGTTGTTCTTTCTTTAGAATCTTCTCCATGTCAATACAACTAGTTATATTTCCTAGTTTCCCTATGATACCCCTTAATTTAACTTCCTTCCCTTCCCATAAAATTTTCAAGAAAATTTCTTGAAAATTGAAATGTATCATCCCCATTGACTCTAACCATTGGACTCCTCGTGCAACATCAAAACCGCCCATTGGAATGGAAAAAAATTGACTATTCAATACATATGTCGCCATGGGTGGCTCGATATTATGGCACATTCTAGAGAAATTTATAGTTCCTCCATTTTTAACCATCACTTGACACACTGGTGTTAGATATAAGAAGCAATTCCATTCCTTCACTATATTAAAATGAATAAAATTGTGGGTACTACCCGAATCAATCAACACTGTTAAATTTTTCTTCTTGATATATCCTTGTATCTTCAGAGTTTGAGAAGTGGTAATTCTTGCCAATGAATTATAAGATATGGTAGGATTCATTTCTTCCATCTATGGGGTTGGTTTCTGGTTTATACCCTCCTCTCTTGATGTTTCTAGTTCCTTTTCTTCCTCTTCTTCACAATCTATGTAGAATAATTTCTTCTCAACACATGTATGACTTTTAGTGTATTTTCTATCACAACTATAACAAATCCCTTTCTCTTTCTTCCTCCAATTATTTTGGTGTAAACCTTGTAGGTTGTGGAATAATATGAGGAACAACACTTCCATATTTATAGTTGTGAGTGTGTTATAGCGACCACAACCACCCTCCAAAATTTTTCCTTTGCTTTCCTTTCCCAGGTAGTTGTGCTTTCATTTGAGTTTATCTTTCGCTTTACAGTTTGTGTTTTCTGACTTGATTTTTTGTCTAACCATAAGTTGGCATCTTCACTTGGTTGAAAAATAGTTCTATCATTTCCTTTATGATCTATGCAATCATTGAGGAAAACTAACCTTGCTCTCAGGAAATGCACAGTGCAACCTAGCAGTGAGCTTCGGCTCTAGGATTGCATAGACCTAGCTGGCAACTTCTTTTAGGCTGGGAAAATGCGCACAACAGCCCAACCCAACAAGTGAGCCTTCAACTATAGAATTTCACAAAGCCATATGATAGTCTGCCTTTAGCTAGGAAATTATGGAGAGCCTGAGAGGCAGCCCAGAGCCACTGAGCCTAGAAATTGCGTAGAACATATTGTGCTCAAAAACTACTTAGTGCACGAACAAGACAACAGCCTTGTCCTTCCTACAACTATACAATATTTCTAAGTAGTGAATGGTAGTTTTCCCTAAAAGCAAGAAGTTAACAGGAAAATAATGCCTAGGAAGTAGGTATTCATTATTAGTTTCCCGAAGGTGACACATTTCCATCTTTAGAAGTTTCAGTGAAGTGTCTTTGTTGTCCTTGATCTCAAGCATATGCGTCATGAACTTGAATTTCTCAAATCTATGTAATGGATGCCTCTAGATCTAACTTAAGAATTTTATCATCAAGCTTTAGCCTCCCCAGAGATGAAGGAGCCTTCAGAGCATTGTCATCGCTTTTTGGGGTGATTTTTTCTTTTATCGCCTTATGCTGCTTTTTCTATCACTTCTTCTTGTTTAGCTTGTGATAGTGTTGCTTCACTCATTTTGTGGAACGATCGCTATAATTTTAACTCTTTTTGGATTTTAGAAGTGTTGTAGCAAGTTATACATTTCCTTCCCCAAGTTTCACATAAGTTTTCTTATTTTTCCACCAACAGTTGTCTTTTCAGCAACTCCCTTCACAAGCTTGGCGTTCCTTCAGTTTGATCCATTGTTTCACTTCTTTTACATGTACAAATCTACAATTAGTCAAATCGGCTCTCAACATCACACCTTCTTCAGATCTTCTTGTTTGCACACTCCCCATGAACAGGTATGGACTCCCCTTGCCAGAATCTCACATCCAACTACATGAACTGTTCAATCTATGAGCTCAAGGCCTCCGCCTTGGCTCATGGAATTGTACATAGCATGTTCTTGGCTAGATCCAACTACGCATTACACAGTTCTAGGAGCGATTCTTCCAGCTTTGCCACTCGGACTATTAAATGTGTAGTCTCTCTGAGGCCCTGTCCCAGAATGAACTTCACATTACGTGGTTCGAGTCATCAAACTTCCAGAATGACTGTGCATTGTAAAGTTCCCATAGTTGTTTAGTCACCCCTGTCAGTCAAAACTTCACATTTCCTCTCATCAGATGCTATAATTGCTTCTTGTTCATGCTGTAAAGTTAGCTTTGTTAGAGATAATGTTTTCTTCCATGTGTGTCCTTTCTACCCCACAGGTATCACACTCATGAAGTGCTTCTCTCTAGTAGTCATTGTACCATGGCACCAAAGAGAGTTCTTTAAAGAGCGACCAATGAAAGCCATACTAGGGAAGCAGTTGAGAAACCACTATTCTACTTGCCAATATATTCGTATGCCCAACTATTTAAATAAAATGATTCAACACTAACATGGAAGCAAGACCAGAAGCAGTGGAAGAAGGTAGCAATCCAATATAGGATCAAGGATATGGGAAATTGTTGACATAATAGAGGGAGAAAAAAGATGCAGAGCGAAATTAGATTCAATATTCATGCATGTAGCCTTGAAAACATAATAAAAAGGAAGAAAAGGACATAGATAGCAGAGCAGACGAAGAGAGAAAAGCAGAGCTTGCAGGTAGTGAATTGAGATCGCAACAAGAAGAACAAGAGTAAAAGGAAGAACATGAGATGAGAAGCATAAATAGGAAGAAGAACAAAATAAAGGTGAAATGATAGAGAAAACAACACTAATACAGTTTGATGAGTTGGAACAACCAACATCTCAGGAAGAGAGTGAACAGATGAAAGTTCCCTCACCAAAGCTAAGCACAAGAACCAATTCTGATTGTAGGTCCACAGGTACATGGAGTAGTTGATGCACAAGGCGAGTAGTGTTGACTTGCAGCTGAGCACAAACAACATGGAAAAGTACATTGGTGGTTAAGCCACACTCAGGACAATGTTATGCATGCTTCAGGATGGGACTAACATAGGTTCCAAGAAAAATTCTTCTTTCAGCAAGACAACATCAAGTTGTTTTGGAACATCAGAACATAGTACCAAGCTTAGCATTAGTACATGATTAAGAAGCATTAAGTGGATGTTGTCAAGTTGATCTTCCCCAAATCTTAGTGTCATAGTGTTTTGTATTGTTAGGTTGTCTCTAACCTCTTTTTCCTCACATGGCTATATGTGGAAAATGTGTATTATTTGTAAATATGTTACAAAAGAAATTCCAGGTGTCACTAGTGGGATGTAAACAATCTCTATGTAATGTAATGAGTTTTGTAAATATGTTGAAGGGTCATGAGGGTAGGCGAAGAGTGACAAAGGGGAATACCAAGGGTCACCCACCCTTTCTTATAAATAGAACCTCATAACTCATAGAACAAGCTTTTGGGAGCTAAGCTTTTGGCTAGGCATTGCTTAGAGAAGGCTTGGAGAGTGCTATGAAGAGCCTTGGCTTCTCCACAATGTAGAGTGAGTACATCTCTTTGGAGGAGCAAGCGGTGTTGACTGTAATGTTCCACTATTGGGGCTAATGGCTATCAGTGGTGTATGTATGTATGGAACTTTCATTTAATAATATATAACAGAGATATCACGTTTTCATGCATATGTTGTTATTGTAGTTGGACTATTCTAGTTGCTTTAGCAATGTATGTTATTCAACTTCTGCATTTTTGTATGAACTACTTTGTATGCAATTGTATGAAACTTGTTGTAGACGTCTTGTTGGTTTAACCCGTCATTTTGGTTTGTGGACTATTCTTCTTTCCAACGTGTGATGACATTCTTCTAGCATGTTCGTTTCAGGCTGTGTACTATTACAGGCTTATAAGGGACACACTTCCTTTTCCCCTCTGTGTGTTAGAGCCTCCATGCATCTCACTTGACTTGTTGCAAGGTCAGACAATTTCCTTCGACAAATTTATCACACTTACCTCTTCCCACTATAGTAGTCAAGGAATTACTTTACTACCCACTTGTTGTAGCATCTAGGACCACCCACCAAAATTTTTCCTTTACGTTGTTTTGGAGACTCCCTCCTAAAAATTTTAGCAGTTTGTCTTGCAGTGCTCAGGCACTTGTGTTCATTCAAGTTTATCTTTCACTTTATAGCTTGTGTTAGGTTGCTTGCTTTTCTGACTAACCAAAAGCTCACCCTGTGACTTGGTTTACATCCGGTTCTTGCATTGCCTTGGCAAACTACACAGTCCTAGAGGATAACCTACCTTGCTCTGAGGAATTGAGCAGAGCAGGCCGATAGTCAACCTTTCTCTCCAGAATTGTGTAGATCATCCCAGAAGTGAGCTTCAACTCAAAAATTTCATAGGCCCAGCTAACAACTTGTCCTCATCTCAGACATTGTGTAGAGCATGAGAGGCAACCATAGCCACTCAGCCTGGGAATTGCATAAAAATATTCCACCACTTGTTGTCTAATGCATGTGCCGACAAGTTGCCCATTTCCCTCTACAACTGTGAAATTTCTCCATGCATGCATGGGAGCCTTTCCAAAAAAAGAAAAAAAGGATAAATCATCCGTAAAAAATAGTGATCTATTTTTAGCACTGGGAGTTACACTAAAGTCGTTTTTAAATATTCCTGCTACTTGTCGCATTTTCCTAGATTTTTGGCATGCGCGTCATAAACCCTAAATCTACTGAATCTATTTAATGGATGCACAAGTCATAAATCTACACATTTGATCTTGGCACTCTGGTATTCCTAAGGACTTTGGGAACCTTCGGGATAGTCGACACAAATTTTCCAGGTAAGTTTTTCTTTTCAAGCCTCTTACTACTCTTTCTATTTCTTTTATTTCCTTGGCTTGTGTGAGTGTTTTTTTTTTGTCTTTTACTGAATGATCACTAGCGCTTTCGTTTTTTTAAACTTGTAGAAGTGTTGTTTCAATTTTTGCATTGTCTTTCTTAAGTGTCACATTCATAACATTATTTTTGCACTAACATTCATCATTGCGGTGACCCTATCCACTAGCTTCGTTGTTCATCCATTTGACTAATTCCTACATTGGTTTTTATTGCATGCATGATCATTCACTCCTATATGCTCCATCCTTAACTCATCCATTCAGATCTACTCATTTTCAAGATGGACTTGGGTAGATCTAGGCTACCTTGTGTCAAATCTAGCTTTTCCTGGCATGCAATATGCATTTCTAGAGCTCAAGGCTTTTCTGTGGCTCTAGGAATTGCCCATAATCTACTTGTCGCTAGGCTCCATCAGTGCTCTACATAGTTCTAGGAGACAGTGTCCAGTCTTTCCCACTGGGATTTCATAATACATAATCCCAACCAGTAGTCAAGCTAGAATGAAATGTGCATTGTGTAGTTCTAGTTCACAGCGGACCTTACTAGACTATGCTCTACGAAGTTCCAGTCAGTAACACAACTCATTGGCAGGTGGGACTGCAAAATGCGTATTTTTGGCTGACAACCTCCCTACCTATGAGAGTCACTACTACACAATATTACCCAGTAGTCACCCAGCTTATTGGATGATTGATCCTTGAAGTGCTTTGTGTTTTGAGCTAACATTTGCTTGTTGTGGGTCTCCACTCTATCTCTAGGTACATCAGTTGTTGAGCAGTCTCTCAGTAGTACAATCATCATGATTTCCAACCGAGTTGGATCAAAGGACACTACAGAGAGAGGCACTACATATGTGGTTGAACAGGTGCCAATGAACTTTCCCATCTATGCATACATGAAGTCATTCATAGAGAAGGACATGGAGATCACATGGAATGAAATCAGGGACATATTTGTAGGTAGTTTCAAGGAAGATTTGGAAGATTGACAAGTCTATGTCAACATTCACAAGTTAGGGTTGTATAGGGTTGCATGCAGGTACCTCGCATTCCCATGCACATATGTCATTCATTGGTTTGTCTCACATACCAATCCCAAGATGATGACATTGAGAAATACAAGTGGGACACAACTTGGCACCTTCACGATGGAAAACTATCATGAAATGTATCACTTTCGATGGGCGGTGAACTACATGCATGCATTTTTCTTCACTCCCAACAACAATGTAAACACTAGATATATCAAATAAGATATGTCGATAATCCACTTAAGGATAGACAAGCAATATTCTTTGTGTCTACATACCTGCTTGATGTAACCTATGTCCAACAATAGTTCCTTAGCATGGGTTAGACATGGACACCATCAGAATATGTTGTTAACGTTTACTACATGTTTCTCTCTAAGTGAAGCTACCAAGGAGTCATGGCGAGCTTGTCTGACCATTTCATCACCCCGATGTATAGGATGATATGTGAACATGATCCACCTTGCATGTCACAGGAAGTGATGCAGGCATTGCTTAACATTGTAGGTTAGCATGCCTCACCCAATGGCACCTTCATCACGATGTTTGGCACAGAGAAGCCTCCACATGAGCTACTGAGGTTTTCCATGGACAAGTTAGTCATGAAAGAGGTTTCATACCACATCTCCGCAGGCTTATCAACAGGACTGCATAGGAGGAAGAAGTCATAATTAACTACTCTTCCTTTGTATATTAGGTTGTATGAGATCCATGCCTTTAAGGTTGTGGATGCTGAGGTCGAGGACTTGAATAAGTTTGGGTTCAGAACCAATAACCTCAATTTGTATGATCCCCAATGCGTATGCAAGAAACATTATGTGAAGGTGTACTACCCATGGATCCACGGGGCATGTCATTGGCTAGAGGAAGATCCTTGGAGGTATTGCTACAACTCCTCCAGGTTCAAAGAACAGGTCATCATGTCTATAGAATGGAAAGAAACAATGTAGGAAACAACACCACAAGAAGGAACAACAACAATAAAAATAGTGATAAGTAAACCAGCACAAGAGAAAGGAAACAAGAAGATTTCCTAGAGTGCACAGGCTGAGAAAAGTTACAAGTTCAAAGAAGATCCACTTGTTGAGAGAATAGCTTTTGAGATAGATGTGAAGAGGTGACAATGCAAAAGGAGAGTGGATTGAATTAAGAGAGAGAACAAAAGGTTAGAAGACATAGAGAGAATATGCCAGAAGATAGAGAAGAAGCTGAAATCATAACATGAGTTTACGAGGAGAGAAAGGGAAGAAAGGCATAAATAGGAACAAGAAGAAGGAAAAGGCACACTGACAGAGAAAATTATGCAGATATAAGTTGAGACACTAGAGGAGTTAGCAGATGAAGAAGAGAGTAAGCAGGTGCAGGTTCAGGAACTTTCTCAGCAGGTTCAGCAGTTGCTTGAGGCTACCGACATGGATAAGGAATAGGAGCTACAAGAACAAGACACCAATATCATGCTGAGAGAATTCAAGGTCGTACCACAGTCTCCACCACCTCCATAATCACAATCAGTCTAGAGTGAGAAAGGAGAATTTTTTCTCCTTAATGATGATCCGGAGCCGGATGTGTACAATTTTTCATTTGATGAGTCACAACAAAGGATTGTACAAGCATGAAGAAAGCATCTCCCGAATGACCATACATCACCTACACACACATATGAAAGGGTGATTCTACTAGATGTTAGAAGACATAGTTGCCATGGCCGAGGTTTCTAAAGCTTATGCAGAAGCCATGACTTCAATGATCAAGTTCTTCATAATAGAGAATGATTGAATGGCGAAGGACTTGCAAGAGGTTAGGCAGAGAAGAGAGTTGTCTGCAAGATCCACCATGACATAGATGAAGAAAGAAATATTGGCGGAGATATAAACACTAGAGGCCACCATGAAGACAGTGTATAGAAAATTTTCCACCATGCACAAAGTGGTTGTCCATGTATATGGGTTTAAACAGCAATGCCCAAAGACAACCCAAACTCTTAAAGACATTCACACTGCTATTGCACACATGCAATAATCGAGAATGAGGTACAAGGGAGCCCCACTTTACTTTCACAAGATGATGAAGCTGGAGGTTGAGCTAGACAAATCGCAGATTCAAATGTTGATTTAGAACTATGAGAAATTCTCTCCACTCATCACTAGCATTAAGGCTTCCTATGCATGGTTGTTTAGGAGATTGGATGTCATAGTGTGAAAGCACAATATTCCTTCCATTGGAACCCTCACCCAAGACATGAGGAATAACAAATTCATGCTGGATGTCGACAAGTACGTAGAGCAGTTGATGGATGAAGCCACCAGAGATGAATTCCAGGTGAGCACAGAGAACATGCAGAAGTATATCGGTAGTCCAACCACATTCAGGACAACGTTGTGCATGCTTCAGGATTAGCTCAATAGCGGTTTCATAGCCATATATCCAAAATCCATGTAGGCAATAATCTGCTTTGACAAAGTTGTCACGAAATAGTAGGGGGACACATAGTGTAGTACCAAGCTTGGTATCATCTTTTCCCCGAAGACCATCATGAGTAGGTGACTGAGTTGGTCTTTCCACAAGACCTGGAGTGTTGTTGTTTCTCTTGTTAGGATGAATCAACCCTATTTTCGACCCACATGGGTATATGTCGAAATTTTATTATTATATACATATTGTAAGTGAAATTACAAGTGTCATTAGTGGAGTGTGAATAATCACTATGTAATGTGAAGAGTTGTGAGGATAGTCCAAGATTCAAAGGAGAATTTCAAGCGCCACCCCACCCTTTCTTATATTTAGAACCTCATAATTCATAGTACATTCTTTTGGGAGCCAATATTTTTGCTATGCATCACTTAGAGAAGGCTTGGAGAGTATTGTGATGAGCCTTGGCTTCTCCATAGCCTAGAGCGAGTACATCTCTTTGGAGGAGCAGGAAGTGTTGATTGTAATGTTCCACTATTGGGGTTAGTGGTTGCCAATGGTGTGTGTATGGATGGAACTTGCACTTAAAAATATAAAATATCCAACATGTTTTCATGCATATGCTGTTATTGTAGTTAGACTATTCTGGTTTCTTTATAAATATATGTTATTTAACTTACGCATTTGTGTATGAACTATTTTGTATGCAATTGTATGAATGTTGTTGCAGATGTGTTGTTGGTTTAGGCCGTCACTTTAATTGTAGACTATTATTCTTTCCATCTTGTGATGTCATTCAACTTATGTGTTCCATTTAGGCTATGTACTATTACAGGCTTCTAAGGGACACACCTACTTTTCCCCTCTGTGTGTTAGAACCCCCATAAATCTCACTTGACTCGCTGCAAGGTCATACACTTGCTTCCAAAAAAGATATCACACTTACCTCTGCTCGCTATCATAGTCAAGGCATTACTCTACTATGCATTGTTGGGACTCCTACTCCAAATGGTCTGAGGTCTAGTAGGGACTTCTTACTGGGGATATCCCCTGACATGTTGGCAGGTCCAGCATCATTAACACCACTGTTGGGAATCCTACTCCAAATGGTTTGAGGTTTAGTTAGGACTTCTTACCGAGGAGATCCCCTCACATGTTGGTGAGTCTAGCACTGTCAATAAAGTGGTAGAATTCCTTGTTGACTTAATTTTTATTTCAACCTTTATTTCCACTCTGAATGCCTTCTCTAATGAATCATGTTCCCAAAGGTGAACCTCATGTTTGATGCTATCTTTTAAAGTCCCTATGAAGGCATCAATCCTATGCTCCTCTAGAGTACTTGTTAACCTAATATTCAATTTTTGGAAGTATTCAATGTGCTCCTCCATTGAACCCTCTTGTTTGAGAGTTATTAATTGGCTAAAGAATGTGTGGCTCTTTGTATCTTCATAATGTGCTATCATTTCCTCTGTAAAAATTGACCAAGTGACAAGTGGTTTATGAGAAAAAAATCAATCTATACCATACAAATGGATTGGATTCTCAATATAAAGATGCAATATGTACCTTTTGTGAGGGTCTCACATCCTATAGATCAAAATATTGCTCCATCTGTAGTATCCAAGTCACTGGATCGTTGCCACCGAACTTCCTCATAACTGTGTTTGGAATGTGGTGGTTCTTAAACACCACATTAGAGTCTCTAAAATTGTAATTCATATTCCTTTTGTCTTCATCATGATTTTCATGGATTACCTTATCACCACTGGGAAGCCTTTCTCACATAAATGTTTCCAAACCTTCCTTCAACCCCTCTATCTTGACATTCATCGTTGCTTCCATTTCTACTTTTAAACCATCATTCAAAACTCTCATGTACATTTTGATACCATCTATATTAACTCCCATGTCCCTTTTTATACCATCTATCTTAACATTAATCATGGATTCCAATTCAACTTTTTTTTTACTTGTTGCCAGAGTAAAATTTGTTGCACTTGGTCTCATAAATTTGATATATAAGGCTAGATTTCTTCCTCTTCTTCATGCGTCATAGAAGAGGTTTATGATTGCTTAATAGGTGTATCCATTTTTTTCGACGTATTTTGAAATCAAACAATGATAGCTATGCTTCAATATGCCCTTTGAATCACTTCAAACTGATTTTGCAAATAAACGTTATGCAAAGAATTACACACCTTTTTCTTTCTTTTTAGAAGATCAATATTGCAATTATTATATATTTTTAATTGCAAATCTCCAAGATCTAAAATTCCTTCCTATACTAGCCTTTTGATTCTTCTTTCCAACCCAAAAAGTCAAACCAAGATTGGATTCTTAAAGAAATATTTATGCCCAATCTCTCACGATGGCTTGATTATAGACTAGTTCGATAGAGTGAATTTGTACAAAGTTCCATTTGTCACTATTTTGACCTTTGGCCCTGAAGGTTATACCAAAAAAACAAAAATCTGTCCTATTTCATTCAAATTTTACTAAAGTTAAATTTAATTCTCTTAGAGTAATTTATGATGATTTTCCCTAGGTCACCTGTTTGAGATAGAATTTTGAACCCTGCAGAAGCCCTCACTTCCTCAGATCATATCTCCGAAACTATAGAGAGACAAGATCTAGAATTTGTACACAATGTTCATAAAAATTTCAGCTCCATGGGGTTTAAATTTCATCTTTTGAAGTTTCGTAGAAAAAAATCTATAACAAAAATTCCACGATGACTTGTTTGTAGCAGAGAAACTCTAGAATCCAAAGCTCTGATACCAAATGTTATGCAACCAGCTCATAAATAGATAGATCAATGACTTTAAAATTATCCTTTTAGAGGGGGAAACCTTATTTAGATTACATAAAGAAACAATTCTTGGATGATGTTATCACAAAATCAGTACTGATGGCTGCTAATCAGTTAGACTGTATGTAACTATTTCAGACCAGACTCTTGGCTAAGGATTAGCCTCCCTAACCTGAGAGGGCTCTCTCAAAATAAACTACTAATTTATCTTTAAACACTAAGAGGGCTAACTCTTATAATGAGAACTTAAATAAGCATGATGGTTGGGAACACAACATAACATTTCTTCCATTGGGCTCATGGAGTCAAATACCATTTCATTAAACTATCAACTACTCATTCATGGAAGTCAAGGCACGTAATGTTTAAACACTCAAAACATTTCTCAAAGAACCATTAACTCATAAGTATACACAGGAAGTCTGAGCACTAGGTGAATTCAGAGTGATTGTATACCTATAGAGCTGTAAAACATGAAGGACATTTCTCAAAGAACCTCAACTCATAAGTATACACAGGAAGTCTGAGCACTAGGTGAATTCAGAGTATCTTACCTATGACTGTAAAAATCATTTACATAAGCCAATATGAAAACTCTGTTTTTATAAAAATCTCCAACCCTTTTTACATCAGAGTTTTTCCTATATATAGGAAAACAAAACTAAACTACCTTGAGTCTCCTCCTCCAG
>APFE031123287.1:113228-170992 GCA_000404065.3 Pinus taeda
GAAGTCTGAGCACTAGGTGAATTCAAAGTGATTGTATACCTATAGAGCTGTAAAAAACATTTTTCAAAGAACTCAACTCATAAATATACACAAGAAATCTGAGCACTAGGTGAATTCAGAGTGATTGTATATCTATAGAGCTGTAAAATATAAAGGATAAGACAAAACCACATACATCTTGAGCATTTGAACAAAGTATGAATCTTGAGAAGAAAAAGTAGTCCTTTCTATTACTGTAAAAAGTCTTTTACATAGGCCAATAAAACTCTGTTTTTCATAAACATCCAACCCTTATTACATCAGAGTTTCATCTATATATAGGAAAACATTCTTAACTACTTTGAGCATCCTCCTCCAGCATGAGGGGAGCTCGATGACTGTCATTAACTACCCCTATCTATTTTTAACAGACTCATTAAATACACTAAGTGTTGAGCTGTAATTACAAAGAGTCCTAATCAAACTTAAACTCTAATTCTATTCTATTCGTAACATGATTCTTCTCTAGATATTTGATAGATGTTTCCTTTTAGTTTTCACCATGATAGCTGAGATAAGGATGCAAGGAACAAGGTTAGCATTGGATGCTGAATGTGCTGATAGTTCATTGATCATAAGAACAAACCCCTGTTTTTTCAGCCCTTGTCTTCCACCATCCTTCGAAAGTTAAGCAATATGTTCCCAGCTCTTTAATACCCCAAAATTGATGAGTATCACCATATTCCCAAATATGCTGGAAGCCTTGTTGATTGAACAGGTGTTATAAGCCCAAATGCTCGTATGCATCTCCAACCAAACCCTAGCCACCAGTAATAAAGTAACTTTATTAAAGCTATAACTTAAGACAAAATATTTCACCTTTATGGAGAATGCACACTTGTCATTATCTGAATGGCTCTGCTAGCCTTATGTGGTCTCCTTGATGTTCCTTAGGCATTTCCTTCAAAAATCTACTGACCTCATCATTAAACTGCTCATTTTCCTCATAAAACAGCACCTACAGCAGTTTCGCAGTTTCGTAGTGCAACTTTGGTCACCCGTTTCTCCCAGCTCAAAATGAATTTGAGGAAACTGAAGGAGGCTTTTTTGAATAAGTCCATTCTGAACAAAAACCTCTCTTGGTTTTTTGAAACATTGTTCCTACCGCCCAAAGTACGTCTTTGAAAAACAGGTGATAAACAGGAAAAGTCTGTTTGTGAAAAACTGCACTTACAGCAGTTTTGTAGCGCAAGTTCAACCACAAATTCCTCCCACCTCAGAATTAATTTGAAGAACCTGAAAGAGTTTTTTGTAGTGTAGCATGTTAGGAAGAAAAACCTCTTTCAGTTTGAAAAATGGAGTTCTCAACTGCTCAGGAAAGCTTCTGTAAGTTGACTAGTAAAGACAGTTTTTCTCTGATAAAACAGGCTGCTACAGGGGTTTCGTAGCGCGCTACGAAAACGCTGAGTTGTTCCGAAAATCACAGTTTCAATACCAAACTTCGAATGTCTTGATCCTTTATTTTACTTGAAATGAGTTTCTCCACATGTCATGAAGCTTGTTCAAAACTGAAAACATAGACACCATCCTTTTAAAGTAAACTTCAAAAGGCAATCTATCAAATTTATTATTTAGCCTTACATGCTATGGGATTTCCTTTATTGCAGGTGAAGTACTGAGCATGAAAACTGACCATAGAGCCTCCATTTTATTGAAATGATATTCTTTGGTTACATATTTCCTTGAGGTTATTTTTCATTTGGGAATTTCAAGATTTGCCAAATTCAACTTTCTCTTCAACTCTTCAAAACTACATTCCTCCTGTTGAGGGATGATTGCCTTACCTATGTCACTTTTATGCAGCTGTGATGATGTTTCCTTAGCCCTAGGGCTAAGTCCTGTTTCAGCTCTTATGACATCTCCCTTTCTTTGGATATTTTCTCTTTTGAAACCACTTTAGACAAATCAACCTAGAAGGAAATGCATTGCTTAATTGAGCAGCTGCCTCGCTTGAATTTGGTGAAGATTTCTGATCTCTTTTTCTTTGAAATTTGTTTAGTGATAATAGATGATACAAATGAAATTACCTCCTTTGTATATATAGGATTCTAAGGGGTCACAATATAATCAAAGCCTACATAACAATAATGATGCAAGGGCACAACAATAACAATAATTGGCTTCTATGGGGCACAAAAATAAGAATATGTGGGCTACATAGGCACAACAATCTATTGAAGCCCCGAAAATTGGGTCTACAACAAGGGTGATACCCACCTGGTCAGGACCTTGGTTAACAGCTCCTTTTCCGTTTGGTATAGTGGGTCTGACTGGGGATATGTGATCAATTTCCCAATTTATGTGTGTGCGTGTGAAGGACTGATATTTCTCTTTCTAACAGTTTCTAAATGGAATATTTTTATTCTAATGCTAATCTAATAATATAGAAATTGTATTCTAATAAGCAGAAATATCTAAGTCTACACTAACCCGGGGTGTAATCCTTCCGTTATGCGATCTAAAATGATTTCAAATAACAACTGGTAATAAAGATCATTCAACTGTTATGAGAAAATAATTCAATAAGGATGAACCAATTTGTATAAAAAGTTGGACAAAACAGTTGTGTAAAACATATCGCATAATAAGCTACTCATGCATTAAGCATAAATAAATAGCTATCACCGTACAAAAGTGCCAAATGATAACTTAGGCATTCATGCATCAATATATAAACAACTAAACATGAATATCACTTTAAAACAAAAGAAAAAATAGTTAAGAGATAGCACTAAGATTTATAACTAGTCCTACTCATGAGCTTCAAACGATAATGATTTATCTCTTCTTGATCTAACATCCACTAAGAGTACAAAAGTGCAACATCAGTAGTAGATATCCAATGCAAATATCAATAAATATTGTTCCATTCATTCATCAAAACCTCCTCAGAGGGTAAAGAAGTGCACGTTCTGGGGATAAGTTTTTGACAAATTTTAGGACCCTTCTCTAAATGCATGAGAAGGGTTTAAATACTACTAACTAAATCTAAAAATAACTTGTTACAAAAATGCCAGATGCGGTTTAAATGACCGTCCTCATTTCAGGAAAAAATAAAACAAAATTAAAACTAAAATTAAATCTAAAATTAAAACTACTTTTGTATTTGCTCCTTGAAATCGCACACATTCAGCATCTGTTTGAGAAGAGTCGGCTGGCTAACTTCCAATTTTAGCTGAGTTGAGAAAACAAAATTGGCAAGAGTTGGCTCCATCTTCTCGACAGAATTGATGATACACTTGAGAGTCATCCACTGGCTATGTGGCTTTACCAAGTATGCCCAGTGATAATCCTAGTTCAACTTGGTTAACCCTTGGATTGCTTCTGCCTTTTCTTGCGTTTTCTGCCTCCAATCTGTCAGTAGTTGTTCTACATTAGGTAAATACCCTGGAGTGGTTTCTGCGTTCAAATTTGCCCTGTGCAAATTTTCATTTACACAATCAATAATATTGTTTGATGTCATGGCTGCTCCTTCTATTGCTTGCTCTGCTTCCTTGGTTTGTTCGTCCGATTTGTTAAAGAAAATTTCTTTGTGATTTTCATTAATCCTTGGTGCACCTGCTCCTTTTCCCTCATTTGTTTCTTGCCAAGCCAAATATTTAGTAACCCGTTTATCAACTAAATCATAATCACTTCGTAAATCTACAACTTGATTAGTGGTTTTATCACTTATTCCACAATAATAGTTCCACTGCGATATTTTTTGGCCCAATGCTTCCTGCTGCTGCAGTAATTGTTCATTCAAGGAAACGGATTCTGTGATGAATTATATAAGTTTAGGATTATCCTTGTGCATCTCCTGTATATCCTGTAACTGCTTTTCTTTCTCATCCAAACTTTTCTGATAGCCTATCTGCATTTGTTGGAAGTCCTGCTGTAATCTTTCAAGTTGTTTCTGTGTTTCATTATTGGCGTTGGCTTTTTGCAACTGTTGTTGCAAAATTTGTATCTGGTCTTCCTTTTCTTTTAGCAGTTATTGTACCTCAGATGCTTTGTCAGTGGTCACAGAGGCATACGCTCCTGCGATCTGAGATAGTTTGGTGAGATTCTCAGTGGGATCAATAGTGGGATCTTGCCATAGGACGTCTAATTGTTCTGCATCATGAGAGAGCATGTTTTCCAATTTCCTTTTCTTCCTCTGTCTTCTCACTATTGCTTTGTGTTGTGGGCTATAAAATATATCAAGAGGAGGAATTTCTTCTATTTTGAGCATAAGCTCAGAGGATGGGGCAATAGGAATATGCTCCATATCTGAGACATTGCTAACTGTTTTTGTGACTACTTCTTTTGTTGCCTGTGCATTGCTCACAGGTGTCTTTATGGTTTGTCCTTCAAGATTGATCAAGTCATTGAAGGTTTCCCATTCTTTATCTAGGTCAGTTTTGACTGATGGTGGTGGAACGACGAGAGGGGGAGGATCTATTTGCGGGGAGGTAAAAACCTGTTGCTGTAGAAGTTCCATTGACTATGTTAGCTACATATACCAATAAGTTTCATTTTTCATGATTGGCAGGGGAAGTGCCAATATGATCTACTTTGGTGATACAAAGATCTCATATTCTTGTGAAAGAAATATACTTACATTTGGTTGATGCTGCCCTACTTCTGAATGGGTGATCCAACAACCTAAGCTGGGTCATGCCATGTTTCAATTTTTGTTGTAGATTAGAGAAAGAAATCTATCCAAACAGCTCAATCTTGGCAGGTAAAGTAGATAGGTAGAGAATGAAGGTTCCCAACTGCTTAATCTGGGGCCTTGGAAGCAATAAGGGTAGTTTTAGATAGAAAATCAAAAGAAAAAGCCAAAGGAAAAGAAAATTCACAAAAGGGTTTGCAAATCTAAGTGCACCCTCCTTAGAGTAACAAAACAATGCTAGGCAAATGAGTGGGCAGGTAGATGGGGTTGCAGAAAGCATGGTTTATGGCATTTCACTGGCCTAAAGCAAAGATAAAAACATGGTGCCAATGTAGATTTCCCATTTCAGCAGTCTTACAGCAACTTAATGAAGCATGTCTAACTTCCATATTACCCCCCATCACATTCATGGCTAATATCCCTATGCCACCTATGTTCATGAAAGAAGTCAAAGTCTTTTGTTGGTTGTTGTTTCTTTAATAGCCACATTTCTTGTGTAAAATTCTTTTCATTTTGATCTACTTCCTAAAACCCAAGTTGTTTTCATATAAAAAACTTAGTATTTTACCCCCCTCATCCACCTTTTTTCACTCATGTTAACTACTAACCTATCACTAGTTAACTCCTTATATCCACTATCCCCCCTATTACTATGTAAATTTGGCAAAAAACCCAAAAATATCTATATATCCCCTTCCCCGAGCATTATAGCTCTATCTATCGTTTTGAAGGTTTCAAAGGCTAAAACATTGAGCGCGACCCAAAGAGCACCGAAACTTGGGATTAATCTGAGATTTGCTCGGATTAATAACCAAAACCCACTTTGTGAATAAACCTTGCAAAAAACCAACAAAAACCCACTTTTTACAATGTTTCGCCGGGCGCATATTTCGGAAATAATAATATTTTATTTTTCCCCGCAGTCAGTATTGCCCTCGCATCTTATCAACCCGTCGACCGTCCGATCTGGGCTTTCCCATCCGACGGCCCACATGCATATCGGACGGGCCCCGATCACCACACTTTATCGCCCGAGAAACTGTTAGAGGGTGACATCAGGCCTCTGCCACGCGTCACCCCCATATCTTCTCGGGCTACCCTTTGACAATACTGCGGCCGTATACAGAGCGGTCCAAGAAAATCCACTTACCGCTGTGTTATGCCGCTTGCCCACATCACCGTTATGTCACGCCCACGTCAGTTCGACTCGGCGCCCTATCGGCACCCCCTTCCCGCCAGCGCTCCGACGTGTCCACCACCTATGCAATCCACGTGGACCACTCACAGGCTGCCACGTCACTCGATGACGTCATCCTGACATCACCCGACCCTGATCCCACCTAATGATGTCATGTTGACGTCATCTAAAAAACGCGCCAATAACCCAAAAAGTCTATATTTTAGCCAAATTTCGTGGTTTTTTTCACTTTTGCTTAAAAAAACTGTTGTTCACCTCTGCATGCAAATTACGACCACCTGTCACCAACCTGTAGAAATCGACCTGAAGACCATTGGCACCTCCAACCCACCTTCATTTGTGACCATTGCCGGCAATTCACTAGGTATTTACCCAAAGCATCCCCTCAGCGCTTGGTTATGTCCATAATTCTCCAAAACTGAATTAACAAGAGTAAGGCAACCTGTATTTACCAGCATATCCCTGGTAAACCAGCATTCCTTTACAGTTGTAGGGTTGAAATTCACCTGCCGAACCCACATATAGTCAACTTTTCCTAAATTCATAGTCTGTCCGCGCATTCGTGGACTGAAAACTTGAGAGGCAGTAATTCACCGGGAAAACAGTGTTGCTAGTCCCTGCAGTTGCTCAATTTACTCTCTTTTGAGCATTTTACACCATTGTCACCACAGTTACCTCATTTTCCCTTTCAATTGGCTTTACTTCTGTAAAAATAGCCCTCTGTGTTGTTCTGCCCACTGAAACCAGTTCTAGTACAAGTTACAGGTACTACTTAGCCATGGAGACACTAGTAGCCCTGAATGTTCAACCTCTGAATGCCCCACACAGAGAGCTAGAGTGGAAGGCCCTCAGTGATAGGGATTACCAGATGCTAGACTCAACTACCATGAATTCCAAATTCAATATTCACCTGCTGAATGAGTTAAAAGCCCAATATCTCAGTGGAGCTACTATCTTAGGGATTTGGGACTCCAACCTGCCCATTTACAATCTCCCTCAATTCAATGTCCTCCCAGACTTGATAAATCATTGCCGTTCTAGCTATGACCCATGTCAGAGAGCTGTTCTCAGCCCCTCAGGCTCAGTATTGTTCCATATCACCCCTGAGGCCATTAATGAGATGCTACACTTTCACATTGCAAAGCCCCATAACTCCTCTCTCCATCAATGACTTGATAAAGAAAGGGGGCAAGCTGTCTAGTGCTCAGATTTTCAAGATTAATTAGTTATTTATTCAGCCAAAATTTGAAGCTATGAGTACCACCCTTCCTATAGCATATCAATATCTCAATGAGCTGGGCAAAATGCTTGTGGAATTGATCAGTTGCATCCTGGATTATGGGACATATGAGGATGTTGATGAAACCATTATGGCCATGCTGTCCATATTCTCCCCTGGAATGCCTCCTGCTGTGCACTATGATTTTGCTACATACATTGCCAATACGATTCATGAACAATTGATGAATCTAGAAAGGGAAAAGGTGTTTAAATACACTAGGTACATCTATCACTTATTCTTATTTTATCAGCCTGATGCCTTCCCTATTCCTCTCAAGAAGCTAAATGCCCAGGGAAACCCAAGGTCTGTAGTGTTTTGGCCTTCAGTCTTTCATCATATATCTTATTCACCTTACACCTACTGTGAATTCATAGAGCTTTTTATCCATCCAGCTATGACCTTGTTATTGGGTGTCCCTCCTCCCAGATTGACAGAAGAGATGCAGAGGATTCTTCACCTCTCAAAGGTCTACAGCATTGGTAATTGGTACTTTTACCAACACCATACAGTAATCAGAATATATGGCTGTGAGTTGAACCCTTATAGGCTGCCAAGATATGTCCCTATGAGACTTTTTGCACTAGAGTATTTTAGGTAGTTTGGAAATGTAGACTTTGTCCATTTCCAAAGTAAAAACAAGAAGGTGCAACTAAAAGTGAGGAATCAGCTAGGCCCATTTCAATACAATAAAAGGGACGAAGGATGGAAGGAAGCTGATATGATCCTAGAGACCCTCAAATTGCAAACCAGCTTCAAATGGGTACCTTATGACCCTAATCATTTCATTTCCCTAAGAAGGGTAAAATACAAATTGGGTGGCTATGCTCACGTGAGACTGCCTCATATTGAGTAGTATGCCAATTCTTTAAGCTGTAAAGAGGGCACTCTAGAAGAGCCAATTGGTAGAGAGAAAATGCTACAAAGAGAAGTAAAGAATATTGAAAAAAAGGCTGACTTGGAAACTTGTGGGCAGGTTTCCTCTTCCTATCAAAGGCAACTTGGAGCAGCTGCCTCATCTTCTACAGCCCAGCAGCAAGCAGCCGGAACTGCCCAACAGGAGTCAAGCAAGGATAAAAGCATGCAGATGGAGCAGGAACAGCCACCTCCTATGACAGAACAACAAGCAGAAAAGCAGGAAGAACAACAAGAAAAAGGGCAAAAAGAGGGGCAACCAATACAGCAAGAACAAACAGCTGAAGCCCCAATACCTACTGAGCAACAGGCTCAAGAGAATGTGCCTCCTAGGCAAGAAAAGATAGTGGAGGCCTCAGCGCTACAAACTCCACAGAAAGAGGAAAAGGGAAAGAAGAGGGATAGAGAACAGGAGACTCCCTTCACCACATCCACAAATCAAGGGGAGAAAAGGTAGAGATTGAATCCCCTCTCCGAGGAAGAAATGCCTATTGGGCAATCATTGGGCATGGGCCCACCAAGCATGGAGGCATCTGCCAGTTCCTTTCAGCAAGAACAAGAAAGAACCCTTGGAGGACAGGTCAACTCCTCAAGTCAGCAAAGGAGAGCAGAGACAGGCATCAAGCAACAATTCATTGATATTAAAAGGAGAAATGAGCCACTCAAGCTCCAAATCTACAACCAGTTGCTTAAGATGGCCCCTACCGATCAGCAGAGGCTTATGTCGGCCTATGACATAACAGAAGGGAAAATGACCATGAGTCATTTCATGCCCCCCATGCTGCAGCCACAGTCAGCTGCAGATTATATAAGAACCAACCTTGAGGTTCTTGCCAAGGACATCGACCCTGTGGACCAAATAGAACTTCACAAGCAAACGGGTGAGATGGTCTATTCAACAGTGGTAGATAAAACATTATTGGCAAACAGGTTGGAAAATAGCCTAAACAATACAGCTGCCCAACTTCAGTTGGAGAAGGCATCCTCTCAGGCCAAAGACAACAGGATCAGGTCTTTGGAGGATATAATCATAGAGTTTGGGCATGACCCAAAGGATCCAAAGGCTATACAAACACTGCTGAAAATAAGAGATGCAGACCTTGCAGCTCTAAGAAAGAAGATTAAGCTCCCAGCAACCATTCACCCTCAAACAGAAGAGGTTGCCCAGCAAAGACAAAACCAGGAGGTAGAAACATTGCTGGTAGCACTGCACAAACAGCTAGTGCAAACAAAAGGGAAGCTGGAGGACACAGAGGCTGCACTGCAGGCAGCCCTACAACAGAAAGAAGGAGGTCAAACTTCTTAGCCCCCTCCAGAGATCATAAACCTTGAGGAGCCCCCATAGACTACTGCTCCTCCCACAGAGTAGACAGCTCCATCAACATCAACATCAGCCCCAGCGCCAACCTCAGAGCAGGCTCCGAGCCTTGATATGCAGAAGTTGATGAGTGAAATCAAGGTCTTAGAAGCCCAGATGACAGAGCTAAATGCAACCAAGGAGAATTTAGCTAAGCTAAATGAAAAATATGACAAATCCAAGCAGAATGTAGCTGAGAAAGGGAGAGAAATAAAAGCTCTTAAAGAGAAGATAAAGGAGCTAGAGAAAGAGCTTACCCTTGACAAAGTGGTGGCTGAGGTCAAGACAGTTTTGTGGACCCACATTGGCCAATCAATAACAGATCAGTGGAAATATAATGAGACTACCCATGAGCAAATGGAGCTCATAGGTAAAGCACAGAAGGAAGTCCATAGAGCAAGGGCATCTCTAGGCAGTATGCCTGAGATAGCCAACAGAATGATCAATGTGCTTAATAATCGGACAGGTCCTCAGCTGGCAGCAATAGGAATCTCCAACAGAATTGAAACCATCCAGCTGATAAAGAGGGTCCTCACATTTAAAAGCCTGGTGCAGACATTGCATAGAAGAAGCCAGGACATGCAAACATAAGTCAACAGATTCATGGACAAGTTTGCAGCATTACAGGGCAGAGGTCTTCCTAGCTTGCTGAACAGTGCAGGGAGACTGCTATCACATGAGATTTATGCAAAAAGGGTGAACACATTTGCCACCAATTAGATCAGTCAAGGATCAAGTACTTCAGAAGTAACAGGGCCAGCATCTGGGAAAAGTCTTTATGACAGAATAGAGAACTTATTTTTTATTATGAATGAAATCAGACATTTGTTTGAAGTGCCTCCAAACTTCTACAAATACATAGAGGTAGATGAAACCTTAGATGCAATTTTGAGGCATCAATTGCCTACACAGGAGTGGTGGACCAGAATGATACAGTTGTTACTGTAAACAGGAGGTTTCATCAAAGCTTTGTCATAAAAAAACATAAGTCATCATATTCAGAAAATATGATGTATACACTATGATCAAAGAAAAGTGGAATGAGCCAACTCAGCAGGAAGATTCGGCCACTAAAAGAAACACTGTCAGCTACAGGTAATAGGTCCGAGAAAGCTACAGCATGACAAAGTATAAAGACACATCATTCAGCATTAATGCAGAACGCTCAACCGACTCAGTGTCCTCCAAAGCTCAAGAAGAGTTCTGACAGAATTAAAGACTATTTATCTTACATTTAGGGTAGCAATAACTTCCTTATCTGCTATTTTGTAAAGTTGGTGAGCGTATTTAATTTATCAAGTAACTCAGCGGTTAGATATTTTGTAAAACCGATTGTATATATTCCCCCTCGCATAAGCTTGCAGGGGGGTGGTTGTTGTTGTTTCTTATGAAGAAGGAGAACTCTGCTGTAATTTCTGGAAGAATGATATAAACAAAGCTCAGAGTTACAGGAATTGGGTTTTATTGATGCGTGCTGTGGTGGAACCATTGAATGCTATAGGATTCCAGTGCTATGGCTTAATATAATAAGTGTTCTCTATCTCTGTTAATGTTTTGTTATTTATTTAAGCTCACATCTCTCATATGTTGTTCTAAATACTAGGAAGAAAGAAAAAGAATAGCTCAGGATTTGTCCATGGAGACACCCTGATCTCAATCTATCTTCACTATAAATGTTTTCTATGACTGCAGCTGTTTAATTGGAATTCTTAACTGCTCCAATAAACCCTGAATATTTCATAGTTACTATTTAGTAATTCATGTATGCTACTAAGTAGAAATTGTTGTTCAGATTGTTATCACACTGTCTGTAATTCCATTTCCCATTTTTTCACTCACTAATCATAAATTTATATTAAGAATAGCCATCTAGCCTTGCAGTAAAAATTTCTCCATCACAGGCACCAGGATTGTCTCAGATTTCTGACTCCATATGCCCAATGGACTAGCATATTTCACACATTGCATGCCCTTCTCACAACAACAGTTCACAAACAAAGCCTCAAAACAAAAACTGAAACTTATAGCTAGCCTAAAAGTTTCACAAAACAGAGCCAAAACTCAAAGCGAGAGCCCTCTCTGATTATAGGTAGGCTAGGACCTATACTCCAAATCTTGGTTAGTGGTTACCCCGGTCGTATTCCCTTGGGAGTCATAGGGAACAACCTGGGTGTTAACAGACTCAGTAGTATCCTTCACTGACCCTTCAGTCTTATCCTGTTCACTTTTAGATCTTTTAGAATCTTTAGATGTTTCTTTTCCAGACTTGGATTTAGATCCATTTGTGCCCGAACTTCCACTAAGACTAACACTTGGAGTTGGTTCCCTTACGGGTTCTAGGCGTAGTTTTTCCAAAGGAATACTCGCTAACCTTCTTTCCCTGTATATTTTGAACTGTTGAAATTCTTCTAGAGAGAATTGCATTTGGGCCGCATGCAGAATTTCTTCAAGTGTGTTTTTCTGTTGGAATATGTCATCAAATAGATAATGTTCTCTAGAAAACACCTTTATCTTGACTGCAGTAGTGAAATTCTTAGCAATATCATGAGGGTCGAACGGTCTTCCTGAAAATTTGAATATTTGTAAACACGTTATGTTTTCTACTTTTGTGAATGCATGGCCTACATCAAATAGTGAAAACGCCCCACAAGCTATAGGAAATTGTGGCCAGATTGCCTTCTTTTTGTCTTCCAAATCTTTAGTCAAACCTCCTTCTCCACAGGTTTGATAAGCAATTTCTTGAGCCATGAGTTTATCGGGGACATACAAAGGTAGGATGTGAGGGGAAGAAAAACTTCTGAATACCCTGACATAAGTAAACAGTTCCTCCCCGAACCATCTCGCGACAGGGAGTATGTCTACCTCTGCTTCAAGAGAGCATCTTAGAGCATCTTTATCATACAACATTCTGTACAGGGGCAGCATGATTCCATGACAAATATGGTAGAAGTGCGGAGCGAACTTAGAGTCCAACAATTCTTTATGATTGATATGAATGGGTAATGGGTCTTGAGTTGTCCACTTCCAACCCATCACAGGAAACTTAGAAACATAACATATCGCATCCATCACATAAGCAAATAGGTAAAAAGGGGGATAAATTCTCTGAGAAATAGTTCTTTTAGACCGGTAATTTACAATGGCTGTGACTCGGTTATCAGACAATATTTTAGACCAATCTACAATATTGGCATTCGTGGCGGCATCCAATAATGGTAGCCCTTCAGATGAAAATTTGTTAATGTCTGGCATTCCAAGCAGTGTACAGAGCATGGTAGCAGTAAAGCAATATGGGGAGGTGAGAGAACCAGTTCTATACATACCATGTTTATCTTTCTTTAGCGGCTCGTCCCTCCTCGACCAGTATTTAGTGGTTTCTTCCATGTCTTGATTTTCTTTCACAAATTTCTCCATAAACGGCTTGTTATAAGTTGCCTGTGGCTCAAGTAAATGATACATGAGCTTCAAATCCTATACAGCGAATGAGCCAATGAGTCCTTGACTCTGAGTCTTAAATTGTCTATTTCTGATATCAACGCTGTCCAGTATCCATTTAACCATGTCTGTGTATGGGAGAATTTTGGGTCTTGTTGCTATCCGGTTTAAGAATGAACAAGCTAGCTCTGTGATGGATGCCTCAGAAGAACTATGTGAACCCACAGTAGCAGTAACTTCCATTACTCTCGGATTCTCCTCCTCAAGTAGATTATACATGCCTTCCCACGTAGCAATACCAATGTCTCTGTTACAGGCTGTGTCTGTATACAAGGGCATCATTTCTTTCTCTTCAGAGCTCGGAACTTGCTTTTCTTTCCCATAATATCCTGCGTACTTCTTTGTATCGTTCTCTATTCTTCGTTCCTGCAGTTTACAAGTGAAGTGAGAATAATGATAAGGAAGGGTGATGGGAAAGTTTTAAATGCCAAAGATGCATAAAATATACCACCTTACGTGAAATGATTTTTCGATAAGAACGAAACCATATTCCATTAATAACTGGCAACTAACTCATTTATAGCATTAAAGTGCATAACCAGGTGTCAGTTTATGGAAAATACCTTTTTGAACCACGAGCCCAAAATATCTGCGATGAAGCGATTTTGCGATTTTCTTCGCAATATCGCAAATCGCAACATTGCAAAGTTGATAGCTCACTATATCACATTATCACATTGCCGCTCTATCGCGAAATCACAATATCGCAATATCGCGTTATTGTAATATCGCATTATCGCAATATCGTAGGAACATCATATATGACAATCTTCATTAATCTATTTTCTGCGAAATTTAATTTGCGATATGTGTCATTGTATATCGGCAAATTTAAGGTGTCTCAATGAAAGTTGCCTTTGATGTATGCGATGATATATTATCGCGTATCGCGATCTTGCAATGTTAGAATTCGTCTTGTAAGGAGGTATGCTGTTATCCTTTTTGCGATGCGATATTTCCTAAGGAAAGATTTTGTCTTACCTTATCATAAAACTTACATTTTTTATGTTTTTCAAGGGAGTCTTCCTAAGTTTATGATGGTAAGTTTTATTAGGAAAGGAAATTTAAGCACTAATTTTTTAAATTTTTAACTAAGGGTCTCCACTTATTTGATATTAGGAATAACACTAAATAAGAAGGGGGGTTCTTGCTGGCCACAACAATTGGTGATTCACTTGGAAGAACCAGTTATCTCTGCTGCTCTTTTGAATTTTAAAAACTCTCAAAACAAAATTTTTTCCAGAAAATTAAACTTTACTATAGAAAGACTAAGTACATTATGCTTTTTCCTATCAATGATATTTCGTTTCTTCTTTTTCCAACTTTGATTATTTACTCCCTCAAGCTAGTCTTTGTATCTACATCAATCATTGCTTGGTTTATAAATATAAAAACAAAGTCCTCTCTGCAAATCAGTTTTAAATATGCTCATTTGTGATAGGTAGAGCCTCTGCTACCAGCAAGCGTTTATAGCTTCAACAGGGTTACCTATTACCCAGCAATGATCCAGTATCCTACTTAGAGGAATTTACAACTTTCAAAGAAAAATCCACTTCCACACTTTTTGCTTTCATTTTATTTTTATCCTTAAAGAACAATGTCTTGGTTTGGTAGCCAATTGATGACATAGTCATTCACTGATTTATTAACTTTGTTGAACATGCTAGCTTGTGATGAGACCCCTTGTCTTTTGATTGCAACAATCTTGAGTCATTGCCCTGTTGTGGTATGCAGTATTGGCAATGTCAAAAAGCTATAATATCTACGATCATGATAAGTCGGCTCGTGGTGAGACCTCTTACTCTTTAAGTTAAAGTGTATCTTTGGATCATTCTCTGAATATTGTAGTTTCCTAGGTGGGGTGGAAGTCATTGTTTCCTTAAGACAACTCTGGACGACAATGATAGAGTTTTTGCAAAGATCTTTTCTACAGGGAATCTTCATTTTTGTTATTGATGCCTTTCATTAGACTGAAATAAAACAATTTCTAACTAAAGGCACCTTTTGTCAAAGTTTATACAGTTGAAACTAATATCATTTCTAGGTCTAGAGTTTTTAATTATATCTTTCAATAGTAATGATCAATTTTTTAGAAAGAATTGTATTTATACAAGTGAAAAAACAAAATATAAAAGAGAATTTGTGTCTTCCTCATGAATCTCAAATGTAACCATCTACAACTGGTTTTATTATGAAAAAGAAAACAACTAATCTACAAAAATAGAAGAATGATCTTCTATGGAAAATATTTTTTGAGGATCTAACCATTAACAGGTAAAGAATCTCTTTTCCCTGTTAAATGCTTTAACATGAAAGTAGACGGACCTATGACTTCTATGATTTGAAAAGGACCAAGCCATATTCTTTGAAATTTTGTATGTTTCCCTTTTTCCTCATGAGCCTTGTCCCATTTTAAAACTAAATCTCCGATCTGAAAATCTTTTCTGGATATCATGTTTGAATCAAAAGAAGCTCTCACTAATGCTTGGTGATGAGCATGAGTTATCTTAACCCGTTCTCGTTGTTCTTCTAACTTAATTAATTCCAGCCACCTTAGTTGTAAGGAAGAAGTTGGTGCTTCATAAATATATTGAACCAAGGCTAAAGAGGGAATTGCCAAATGAGTTGGAAGAACCACTTATTTCCCATAAAATAAATTAAAGGGAGAAGTGGTGATAGAGGCTTTTTGCGTTATTCGATCTGCCCATAAAGCATATATTAAAGACTTATGCCAATTTTTATGATTTTGGTCAATGGTTCACTTAATGATTCTGATTAAATTCTTATTTGTAGATTCAACTAACCCGTTCCCTTGTTGGTAATAATTAGTAGAGTATTTAAGCTTGAAACCCCTTTTGAGTGAAAATTCAGTGATTGCATTACCAGAAAATTATGATGCATTATCAAACATTGAAGCGGAAGGCAGCCCAAACCTGGTGATTATGAAGTGATCTATGAACTCAATGATATTTTCAATATTAGCCGTCTTGAGTGGAACTGCTTCTACCCATTTAGTAAAGTAATGTGTTGCTGTAAGGATGTATCTATGCAGTTTAGAAGAGTAAGGAACGATCCCACCTATTACGTCTAATCCCCACTAATTGAAAGGTTGTTCAATGTTAACTGGTTGCAGTGGCAAGGATGGTTTCTTTTGTCTCCCAGAAGTGGTATGACAAACTTGACATTTCCTTACATAATTATGTGCGTCTTTGAATAATGTGGGTGAGTAATAGCTTGCACGCAAAATTTTGTGAGTAGTTGCATCTCCAGCATAGTGTCCACCTGTTGGCCCATCGTGGAATTCCTACAAGACTTTTTCAGCTTCAGATTTCTCAAGACATCTAAGGAGAATAGAGTCATAATTTATTCTAAAAAGAACATCATTCACGAGTTGATATTGTTTGGATTTTTACCTTAGAGCTCTTTTCTTGGTATGATCAAGGTTTAAAGGAGCATATCCATGCCTTAGATAATAAATAATATTAGCATATAATGATTGAACATCGTTTAGGCTTACCTCGTTTACTTGTACCTCTACAGATGGATCTTCGGGCATTAGCGATGCTCCTGCCAGCATTTTGCAAAAGCCTTGACCTTTTACAATACTTGCTGGTTTGATTTCTACGTCATATTCTTGTAAGGAAGTAACCCAGTTGTCCCTTTTCTCACCCACATCCTTCTGTACTAGAAGATTTCTCATAGCTGGAAATGGTATTATGATTTTGGTATGTGTTTTGAGTAAAAAAGGTCTGAAATATTTAATTGCTTTGAAAATAGCATAAGATTGTTTCTCCATGTCTGAAAAATTCAACTGAGCTCCTTGTAAATTAGAACTGAAAAAAGCAATTGGGGCTTCCACCTTTTCTTGATTTTCTTGAGTAAGTATCACAGCATATGATCTATCCGAGGCAAATGTATACAAAATAAAAGGGTTAGAAAAATTTGCAGTTGCTAAAGATGGAGCATTAATAATTGCTTGTTTGATCATATTGAATGCCTCATGTTCATCTTGGCCCCATTTAAAGTTTGCGTTCTTTTTAAACATGGCTTGTAAACGAGACACGATTCTTGAAAAATCTGGAATGAACCTCTTTACAAAGTTGATCTGGCAAAGAAAAGATTGCATGGCTTTCTTGTTGTGAGGTAGGGGTACTGCGAAAATTTCCTTGATTCTGTCAGGATCAATGAATTCAAGATTTCGACACTATGAATCCGAGAATTTTTCCTTCACTTAATGCAAAAAGGATTTTTTCAGGTTAAGTGAAATTCCATACATTAAACAACGTTGGAAGATTTGTTTTAAATCTCTAAGATGGTTGTTTCATTTCTTGGAATACATAGTTATATCATCCAAATAGATTACCATTGATTTATTAACTAACCCCTTGAATACGATGTCCATGGCTCTCTGAAATGTGGCACCCGCATTAATCAAACCAAATGGCATCTTTTGATATGATTATGTGCCCCATTTAGTTCTGAATGTAGTTTTTAATTGATCATCGGGATGTACCAACACTTGATTGTATCCTGAGAATCCATCCAAGAATGACATTAATTTTGAGCTCGCAACTGCCTGCAGTATTTGTTCCATGGGGGGCAAAGGAAAATTATCCTTTTGGCACCCTTTGTTAAGATTTCAAAATTCAATGGAGATTCTAATATCTCCATTTTTCTTTCTAACTGGTACCATATTGGAGACCCATTTAGAATGTCTAACGGGAAAAATTATTTTGGCTTTCAATAACTTATTAAGTTCAATTTTGATCTGGTTTTCTAAATTGTGATGGATCTTTCTCAACTTTTGTGGGACAGGTTTTTCATTATCGATCATTGGAATATTATGTTGGATGATGGAGGTGTCGTATGTTTTGAGTTCATCGTAATTCCAAGCAAAGACAATTTTGTATTGTCTCAAGAGACGAATATACGCTAATTTTTCTTTAGGGGCTAGGCCAAGGCCTAGGTTGATATTTTAAGGTTTGGCATCAGTTCCTAGATTTACTAATTCATAATTCAAAGTTGAGCTTTGGAATTTTCAATTGGTAGATATTTTGAATCGATCTTTCAAATCATAAAGGTCTTCTAACTTGACTACTGATTTACGTATAGCACTGTTAGTACTATCCTGTTGCAATTGTTGGTCATGTTGGTCTTCGTCAATTATTTGATTGGTGTAGGATCCTTCAGATGTGAGGAAACTGACGATGTCAGGATCGTCATTGAAAGTCCTCCAATTCGTAATGTTATCAGGAATATATGGTCTAAAAATTAACTCAATTGAAAATTGGTCAGGGCTAAAATCTTCAGAAGGAATGAGCTTGGAGGCTATGTTGGCTAAGAGGTATGCGCTAGCATTCTGGAGTTTGGGAATTGATGAAATATTAAATGCTATAAAGTGTTTAGTCAGATCTTGAACTAAATATTGGTTATGTTTTAAATGACCTGATAAACAGTGTATAGTATTACGTACCTATCTGATTACAATTTCAGAATCTCTGAAAAATTGAAGGTATTTGATGTCTAATCCTATTGCTTTATATAACCCTTGGATTAAAGCCTCGTATTCAGTGGTATTGTTGGTGCAATCAAATTCAAGTCTGCAATTTAGCATAGTTTTATCTCCCTCTGGGCTTATTAACACGCATCCTGCTCCTGCTCCTTCATTAGACTTAGAACCATCAAAAAATAACTTCCAAAATAAAGATTTATTTACAGGACTATCTATAAAATTAATACATTTAGAACTATCTGTTCGAGAGAAATTTTCTACCTGGGATAAAACATAATGTTCTAAGTAAGGTGAAGTATGAGCATTAAAATTTCCTAGGAAAGAATCTACTGAATAGTTGCCAATGATGTTAGAATTATATGCTACTGGTTCATTTTCTCCCTCGAGTTTTGTTACTATGTATTTCTCATGTTTTTCCCACTCAACTTTTATCTGATTTGGTTTACCATTATAAGGGAGCCACATATGTGACCAGTCAGTTGCAAGGTGTCCATGAAGTTTTACTGACCAATCTCTGCTAAGAATGAAGCCATAAAATTCCAGAATATCAGCAACTAAAATGTCGATAACTTGACATACCTTTGGGTTGGATGACAGCCTTATGGTAACCTGATTTAATTCGCCAATCACTTCGACTTGTGATCGATCTAGCTGAACTATGCACACAGTGGATTTCTATGGTTGAACGTTCAACTTTGCATATATTGATCTTGGTAAAATATTCGATGAAGCCCCAGAATCCACTAAGCAATTATGCACATTTTTATTTAAAATTTCATAAGTAAGGAGAAATGGTGGAGTATGAGATCTTGATCTTCCTCCAATTAAGGCGATATCGTTTGGATCAACTTTATTAATCGCATTTGTTGGAGGTCTTCCCATGTCATGGGAAGCTTGAGAGATTACAGTGGCTGGTAAAGGTGCAAGTAGTACAACATTCAATTCTTTCAAAAGTAATTTATGCTGGTTTTTTTAACTTACTCAATTCATAAAAAGTGATATTCCCTAGACTTTTTCATGTCTTCTATGATATTATACTCCATTTCATCCGAAACGATTAGAATTTTAGATGGAGTTGATGTGTCTGTTTGGACCGGGTTGGTTTGAGTCACTTTAGGTGATGTTTTCTTTGCTGCAATTTTATCTTTAGTCATTGAGCTTGCACTCTTTGGCTTAGGTGTAGGTTGAGGAGGATCAAGTTGATTTTTGGTACAAGTACTAACCAAGAATGCTCTTGATCCTCTTCATCTGGGAGGATGAAATCCCACATGCCTTGTAACTCTACAAATTCTTCTTCATCGATATTTTCTTCAGTAGCGATTTCCTCTTCTTCTTCTTCTGATTCAGCATTTGTAATAGCATTAGGGGGTTTGGAATCAGTTGAAGGTTTTCTTTTAAAAGGCCTGTATGGCTTTTTAGAAGAAGTTTCTGCCACTTGTTTCTTAATGTTGACCATCTCGTTAGACATGGTCTTCAAAACTTTTTGTAATCCTTCTAAATCGAATGGATCTTTCGATTGTTTTTTCATGGGATCTTCTTTGAAAGAAACCTTCTTAGATTTTCATTCTTCTTTCGCGTTTTTCTTTTCTAGGGCCATAATACATTTCTCTACTGCTATTGCTTCTTTCATATTTTCAACTAAGGTTGTCTTGTTAGCCCTATCAACAAAGATTGCTATGTTTGATGGTAAAGCAGTGATGTACCATTCACTTCGCAGTTCTTCACTAGGCTGGGAAGTAGTAGGAATTTTTTTTAAGATTTTATTGAAACATAAATTGAAACCTTTAATAGGTTCTCTTGACTCGGCCCTAAGGTTAGACAAGTCGTTGATCAGTGTCACCGTAGACCTGTCATCACCGAACTTGGTCAAGAATTGTTCTTGGAAGATGTCTCAACTAGTAATAGATCCAGATGGTAATGAGAAATACCATGATCCGGCTGTTCCTTACAGATTATAAGGAAAAAGTCAAACAACTGCCTCTTCGTTGGTAACTCCATTGAGATTTATGGATAGCATAAAGTTATTTATATGCTATTCCACTAGCATGCCTGCCTCAGGATTAAACTTAGGTAGCAATTTTCCAAGATGGCTCGGTAGCTCACTCAAGGATGCAGGCATTAAGACTATCCCTAGGTTACTCCATGGAGATTGGGCCATCGCTGAACTACTAATAGAGGAAAGTGTAGAAGATTATCCCTGCGGTTGAGAAGATGAGGATATTACGACTCCAGATGGTTGAGAAGGAGTTGTGGAAGTTCCAGTGGGCTGATGGACAATGATCTGAAGTGGAGGAGTGGATGGTTGACTTCATGGTGAAGAGGTTGAGATGGATGATGATGATGCAAGAGTCTTGCTATCAGACCATTTAGGAGACTTCCTTGCTCTTTTCCTTGTAGGTAGAGGTAACGTGGTTGGCTGAACACCAAACTTTTCACTCTTTAATCTGGTAAGAGGATGAGCAGGGTTATATTGCAAAGTCACACTGCCTTGAGATTTATCATATTTTATAGGAGATATAGAAAATAACTGTAGTTTTTGAATCAAAGATTCAACTTTAGGAAGTTCAATAGTAGATTGTTCTGAAATGTCAGGGTTTGTAGCGGCGGCTGTTGCTCTAGTGACTTCTGACTCTGGATTTAAATGCAACACAGAAGTCGAGGGAGACGGTGAGGGTGATTTACTCTCAGAATGGTATTTAGATTTAGGTTTACTTTCCATTCACAATTCGGGCCCTCCTTCTAGCGCTAAATATGTTAAAGCCCAGAAAATTGGGTCTACAACAAGGGGGATACCCACCCGGTCCAGACCTTGGTTAGAAGCTCCTTTTCCATTTGGTATAGTGGGGCTGATTGGGGATATGGGACCAATTTCCCAATTTATGTGTGTGTGTGTGGAGGACTGATATTTCTCTTTCTAACAGTTTCTAAATGGAATATTTTTATTCTAATGCTAATCTAATAATATGGAAATTGTATTCTAATAAGCAGAAATATCTAAGTCTACACTAACCCGGGGTGTAATCGTTATGTTATGCGATCTAAAATGATTTCAAATAGCAACTGGTAATAAATATCATTCAAATGTTACGAGAAAATAATTCAAAAAGGATGAACCACTTCATATAAAAATTTAGATGAAACAGTTGTGAAAAACATATCACATAATAAGCTACTCATATATTAACCATAAATAAATAGCTATCAACGCACAAAAGGGCCAAACAATAACTCAGGCATTCATGCATCAATATGTAAACGAATGAACATGAATATCACTTTAACACAAAGGCAGAAATAGTTAAGAGATAGAAGTACCCTTTATAACTAGTCCTACTCATGAGCTTCAAGTGATAATGATTTATCTCTTCTTGATCTAACATCCACTAAGAGTGCAAAAGTGCAACATCAGTAGCAGATATCAAATGCAAATATCAATAAATCCTATTCCATTCATTCATCAAAACCTCCTCAGAGGGTACATAAGTGCATGTTCTGGGGATAAGTTTTTGACAAATTTTAGGACCCCTCTCTAAATGCATGAGAAGGGTTTAAATACTACTAACTAAATATAAAAATAACTTGTTACAAAAATGTAGGATGTCGTTTAAATGACAGTCCTCATTTCAGGAAAAAATAAAACAAAATTAAAACTAAAATTAAATCTCAAATTAAAACTGCTTCTATATTTTCTCCTTGAAATCGCACGCATTCAGCATCTGTTTGAGAAGAGTTAGCTCGCCGACCTCCGATTTTAGCTGAGCTGAGAAAATAGAATCGGCAAGAACTAGCACGATCTTCTCAGTAGAATTGATGATACACTCAAGAGCCAACCATAGGCTATGTGGCTTTACTAAGTATTCCCAATAATAATCCTAGTTCAACTTGGTTAACCCTCAGATTGCTTTTGTCTTTTCTTGAGCTTTCTGCCTCCAAACTATTTGTAGTTGTTGTACGTTAGGTAAATACCCTGGAGTGGTTTCTGCGATCAAATTTTTCCTGTGAAATATTTCATTTACACAATCAATAATACTGTTTGATGTTGTGGCTGCTCCTACTGCTGCTTGCTCTGCTTCCTTGATTTGTTCATCCCATTTGTTAAAGAGCATTTCTTTGTGATTTTCATTCATCCTTGGTGCACCTGCTCTTTTTCCCTCATCTGTTTCTTGCCAAGCCAAATATTTAGTAACCCATTTATCAACTAAGTCATAATCACTTCGTAAATCTACAACTTGATTAGTGGTTTTATCAGTTATTTCACAATAATAGTTCCACTGCGATATTTTTTGGCCCAATGCTTCCTGCTGCTGTAGTAATTGTTCATTCAAGGAAATGGATTCTGTGATGAATTTTGTAAGTTTAGTATTGTCCTTGTCCATCTCCTATAAATCCTGTAACTACTTTTCTTTCTCATCCAAACTTTTCTGGTAGCCTATCTGCATTTGTTGGAAGTCTTGCTGTAATCTTTCAAGCTGTTTCTGAGCTTCATTGTTGGCGTTGGGTTGTTGCAACTGTTGTTGCAAAACTTGTATCCGGTATTCCTTTTCTTTTAGCAGTTGTTGTACCTCAGATTCTTTGTCAATAGTCACAAAGGCATATGGTCCTGCGATCTGAGATAGTTTGGTGAGATTCTCAGTGGGATCATGATGCGGGAGCAACCAGCAACAAATCAAACAAACTAGACGAGAGGATCAGAACAAAAGAAAAGTGTGATTTAAAGCAAAAAAATAGGTTTAAAAAAAGGATAAAGCAGATTTAAAGCATGCATGCATGAAGCTTTTGGAGAGATTTCATTGTAGAAAAACTAGGAGAAAATCTTGTCAATTCTTCCTAATGCATCTTATATAAATGTAATGTGATAGGGTGTGAGATATATCTTATTTGTGAGTAAAATAGTGAGTGAGCAAGATGTAGTCAATTGTGAGCTGGGTTTTAAGGCTGAAATGCCTTAGCCTAGAATGTAATTTGTTCTGTATATATATATATGAAACGTGTTCTAGTATTGTGTACGCCTAAGCCTGTGTGTATGGTATAATTAAGTTAAATCTTGTGTTCAAGCTTGTTGATCCAAATATCATGTATGTGTTATATGTAAATGGTTGTTAAAGACAGCATGCAGCGTAGAGGAAGATTCTGATGGTGATGGAGAGATGAATGCTCTACCAGCGAAGAAATCACGAAGGAAACAGGCTCCAGGATCTTGTTTTTTTAAAGAAATTGGGATTTTGGGCTTACCCCCAAGATCTCATTTTCATCAGGTGGTACCAGAGCAGTAAAAGATTCTGCGGAAAGAGGTACAGTGTGTTAAAGATGGAGAGTTTATGGTCTTGCTATTATGAAGATGATGACAGCTGAAGGTGAGAAGATTTGCAGCAACCTAGAGGATGCCAAAAGACCGAGTGCGGAGGGCTTGGTGAGGTATAGTGTAACAGAGGAGGCTGTTACTGCAGAGGTTGGTTGCAGTGAAGGAATGCAGTGGATAAAATTGCTGAAGACCAGGAGAAGCATATGACCAGGAGGTCATAAATTTTTGTGCCTTGGGAGTCTGATGCGGGAGCACCCAGCAACAAAGCAGAGCAAAGCCTACGTGGACAGCAAAGATTAATCGAAGGAGAAAAATCTACCTTAAATCAGAGCTAAAGCGGATTTAAAGCAGAAAAGCAGAATTAAAGTAGCTTAAGGCGGATATGTTTTGAGACTTGCCATTGAGAGCAGCCATGCACGCTTTTGGAGAGCTTTCATTGTAGAAAAACTAGGAGAAAATCTTATCAATTCTTCCTAATGCATCTTATATAAATGTAATGTGATAGGGTGTGAGATATATCTTATTTGTGAGTAAAATAGTGAGTGAGCAAGATGTAGTCAATTGTGAGCTGGGTTTTAAGGCTGAAATGCCTTAGCCTGGAATGTAATTTGTTCTGTATATATATATATGAAACGTGTTCTAGTATTGTGTACGCCTAAGCCTGTGTGTATGGTATAATTAAGTTAAATCTTGTGTTCAAGCTTGTTGATCCAAATATCATGTATGTGTTATATGTAAATGGTTGTTAAAGACAGCATGCAGCGTAGAGGAAGATTCTGATGGTGATGGAGAGATGAATGCTCTACCAGCGAAGAAATCACGAAGGAAACAGGCTCCAGGATCTTGTTTTTTTAAAGAAATTGGGATTTTGGGCTTACCCCCAAGATCTCATTTTCATCAGATATAAATATTAACATTAAACCATTTATTTTAATATTAAAAAACTTAATCTCATGAACCTTATAAAATAACCTAATGCTACCCGAACAAAATGAAATAAGAATACCAAATAATACCAAATATTTTAATCGTGTTGTCATTGAACGTAAATATCCCTAAATTTATCGATAATAATGTTTAATTAAAATCTTTATATTAATGTTTAATTGTAATATTCACATTAATATATAAACGTAAAATTTATTTTTATTATAAATTTATATGTTTTTAGCATTTAAGAGAGATAGTTGGCATGTTTAATATTAATTGATCTACAATATTAATATTCTTAATTGATATTCATTACTAAGTATTAAAATACTAATACCAATATCAAAATACTTAATAACCAATATCAATATTTATTAATAAATATGTTTAAAACTAATAACAACAATACTACTTACTACTTATATTAACATTTTTATATTGATGTTAATATTTTATATTAATATATTCCTTTAATAATTAAATATCATTTTTTTTTATGTTCCAATGTAAAATATAACATTAAATCAATTATTGTAATATTAAAAAATTAATTCTTATAACTCATGTTTATAAAATAACTTAATAGTACATGAACAAAATGAATATTAAGAATACAAAATAAATACTAAATATTTTAATTCCTAATTGTCATTGAACACTAAATAAACCTAAATTTATCCAAGCATAATGTTTAATTAAAATATTTATATTAATGTTTAAATGATTTATTCACATTAATATATAAATGCAAAATTTATTTTAAATATAAAATTTATATGTTTAAACATTCACAGAGATATTGATGTTTTAATATTAATTGATTTACAATATTAATATTGGTTATTGATATTTATGGCTAATTATTAAAATATTCATACCAATATCAATATTAATTAACAAATATGTTAAAATAATAATAATAATTATTTGTATGTTAATTTTAAACATTTATGATTATCAACGTTTATTAATATTAATAATAAGCATAAATATTGAAATTTTTTATACAGTTGACTCTAGTAGCTTAAAAAGGTTGAATTGAATCCACTAATAATGTGAAATATATAATTTACACAACCTGGAAAAACATATAATTGTCACAATCTATCTATTGAATCAACCAAAATTAATTATATATATGAAGCACATAAAAAAAAACTATCAATTAAATAAAATAAAGTTTATTGAATAAAATCTATGCAATTGTAATGTTTCCCACGAATTAACCTATGTGAAAAAAAACCTATGCAAAATAAACGTATACTATCCACCCATGCATGCATTTGGGACGCACACATTTCAACGTTAATGTTATCTACACGCAGGCTCCAAATATAAATGGCTATGGGTAAAATATTCTATCATTTATGTGTGCATTTAGAAACATCCCACGGGGCATAGAGAATCATTTTCCGATTTTAATGTGGGTAAGGCTGCTCTTTACACCTGGCCCTGGGCATTTACTACCGCTGGCTCATTCACGTGATGAGGTTATGGTCTATGAACCCTCTGCTTCCATGCCCTTGGGCTCCTCCCATATTGACGGTGTGGAAAACATGGTTTTCTCAATACACAGCACAGTTAGTCATGCCATTGATGTTCTCAAAAACAGGGTTCTCGGTTTTGCTACAACATCGTTCTCCTTTCTGGTGCCGAACGCACACAGAGCCTCTTTTGTATAATGAATGGATATGGCCCTGAAGCTTTGCCAAATGTCAACTCAACTTGGACCTGCTTTTTTTAACGACAACTGCCTTAGGGTATGTGTTCACTACACTGTCTGTCTACAAGTTTTTTTTTCCTTGACTTCCATACCAATTACTGTATCCCTTTAGTTCCTGTTTGGCCCATTTTTACTAACATGCTTCTGCCTTGTCCCTATTTTTCTAAGGACAAGGGTTATGGATCTTACTCCAGCAAGCTATGCATGGGTGCAAGTGTAGCTACACGGCTTCTGGTCTTCTCCGCTCCAAACTCGACTGACCAGGTATGTTCCCATGGTTTCTCCGCATTTTACTTGTTACACTGCAAGAAGTGAAGGGTTTCTTTTTTTTCTTTGGATTGTGATGGCCTTCTGGCAAAGCCCTCTTACGGATTTTCTACCTTGCCTATTGTGCAGAGTTTGGCAGATTTTGAGCCTGGAAGGTTTGCCCAGCTCTGATAAGGGTTGTGAATTCTATCCCTCAAAAAGAGTTTTGAGCTATTAGCCGTGTTATTAATGAGTCCTCCAACTCTCTTGTACATTTGTTGTGTGTTTCACTATTAAATAATGTTGTTTGGGTTAATTCCCTTGGTAAATATTGTATGGCTCCCTACAGTTTCCAGGACTAGCCATGTGGATTATGATTATGTACGCTCCAGTTCATGTACGCTATGTTTATATATATACGCACTAGTTCTTATACTGTTGGTTGGTCTTTAAGGCCTGAGTTTTATGGTTAAGGGATGAATGCCTTCCTTATGGTGCCTCTCCATATTTCCTGATAACTTTAATATATGAACCCTCGTCAAGGTTTCTGATTTTAGAATTATGATATTTTAAGACTGTAAGAGGGCGTTTTAGTAAATATTCATGTATAATGTTATTCTCAAACATTCCTCAATTTGCCAGCGAGGTTTCATTTCATAATGTATTATGCACAGTATTTCATAATGTTCGAATGCATTGCATAATACCCACTGCATAATGGTAGAGGGTTATGCTTCACCGTTTATGTTTTTTGTTAATAGTGAATATGAGTCTGATTCTTCACGCTGCTAAATTCTTATCATATAAACTACAGTTTTTATCACCTGAATTTGCCTTCAGAGCTGGCTTTATTCTTTTATACTTTCTCTCGGATTTACTTGTTTCCCCATATGGTTGAGATTTACAAGAATTGCCTTGCTGTCATTTTGCATGTATATTAGAGTGTTTACCTTATAGTTTTAATCAGCATACTAGTACAAGCAACTACACTCTGTTCATGAAGTCTGCATAGCCTTGCGGTTGGGAGTATGCAACTCAGAGTTTTCTATAAAGTTAATATGTTTCCACTCTGTGAATGCTTCAGGGGTTTGATTTGAGATACTATACTTTTCTACATTTCTTTGAGATAAAGCATGTGAAGAGAATAAATAAAGATCCCTGTTGGTCCTTCTATTGTTAATGGAATGCATTAACTTTTGCTATAATAAAAATCTTTTTGAAGACACTGAATCTATGTTGAGCCTGTGAGTTTTATGTTTTCCATTATTTCTATAATCTCTGAAAGATTTCCTAGCAGACCTCTCACACATTTGACTTTCAAAGAATTTTCTTTTAAATGAACCAAATTCGAACTCCTCACAAGCTACCAAACATTAGTAGCAGTGAAGGTTTCTTTAGGGGGACAACCATACCTCCACCCAATTTCCCATCCTGGTTCCCTATAAGAAAATCTTACCCACTTCCCTTTCACAATATAAAGAGGAAACAGAGAAAAAACAAAAATTAACATTATACAGATTTCTAAAACAGTCCCGACACAAAGTTTTCTTACGTACTTGGAGTTCTCCGGCTGAAGAATTGTTTTGTGACAGTCACCCGAACCAGGGTCTATTGTCTTTCAATCCTCCTGACCATGAGATTCATCCCTCAGGACCAGAATCTCCCCCCTTGCTTCTTGTTAGACTACAGTCTCTGCAAGTGCTCATACGGTGAGAAGGTATCTGGTCATCACTAGACTTAGCCACTTTTTTCCTTATTGGGTTCTCCCTTTTCTTTTTCTGCCTGTCACTGTAGCACAGATTTTCCTCTCCTCCCCTCCTTTTCTCTAGAAACTTTTCCAGTTAGGGGAGTTAGTTAGGGTTTCTTTCACAGCAACTGTCATTCCACCCCAAGAGGACAACTTGCTCCTTGCGAATTCCCCCCTTTTAAGAAAACACTTCCTTCAACTCTTTTTTTTATTGATAAGTGGGTGAATCCTAAAAATCACGCTTACCCTGTGGCTGAGAGGCCACGAATTAGGGCCATCTAAGCTATCAAAGTCACCCAGGGATCGCACCCGGCCTGAGCCACACCAGCGGAAACCATGCTGGATTTTTGGTATCGACAAGACTAGAACCAGTGACCTTTACTTACAGAGCGCCTTAACAACGTTCTCCTTCATCGACTGTTCTAAATCTCTTTGAATACACTTCCTTCATCTCATAATGGAAACAAATTATATTTAAATTTTTAAATAGATAATACTAACAGGTTCAGTTTATATTTACCATAGTAAATCAAATATTTACATTTTTATCCTGGGGCATTACATCTTCCCGACCCCCACTCCCCCCCCCCCACTCCCCCCCCGAGATTTGGACATCGTCCCCTTTGTCCTTCAGCTATGAATAGCCTGGATAGTCCTTTTAATAAGTTCTTCATCTTCCCAAGTGGCCTCATCAGGCCCATAGTGCTACCACTGCACTTTAACTTGGGTAATATCTCACTTCTGCAGCGTTACTTCTCTCCGTTCGAGGATGCTTAGCGGTTCAACCAGGATTTCTCCTTCCGGTTCTACCTAGAACAAGAAACATCTTAAGTCAGTTTTCTGTCAAAAGAAAACATGTAGACCGATCTATTGGAGATAATTCTTACCTAAATATCTTGCCATTTAATCACATGTTTAAGATCATAAACATATTTTTTGTAATACAAAGACATGAAAGACATTGTGGACTCGTATGTGACTTGGCAGAGTGAGCTGGTAGGCCACCAACCCACTTCTTACTAAGACCTGAAATGGTCCATAGTATCGAGGTGCCAACTTAGTGCACCCACTACAATGTAATGTGCCGTTTTTTGCTCGAATTCTCACATACACATGGTCACTAACATGACACTCCTTAAACCTCCTTTTCAAGTTAGTGAAGTTCTTTTGCATATCCTAAGCTGCCTTCAGATTAGATCGTACCCTTTTAACCAGTTCCTCAATTTCCTTAAGCATTTTAAGACCTAACATTAATTTGTCTTCTGGTCCTCTCCAACTCAAGGTGGTGTGGCACTTCTGCCCATACAGTACTTCAAAAGGGCTCATTAACAATGATGTGTGGCAGCCATTGTTGTATACAAACTCAACCAAGTGTAGATAGTCCTCCCACTTGGTTGGTTGCTGCATCACATATGCTCTTAACATATCTTCCACCACCTGGTTTACCCATTCAGTTTGTCCATCATTTTGAGGGTGATAAGCCGTGCTAAAATTCAGCTGAGTCCCCAATTCTTCAACAATGTTTTCTAGAAGACCGATGTAAATTTTACATCATGGTTTGAAATTATCGTCTTTAGTAACCCATGTAGCTTAAATATATTTTTCATGAACACATGGGCGATCTGCACAGCTCTATAGGTAGATTGGACCGGTATAAAATGCACAGACTTACTCAGCTTGTCCATCACCACCATGATGGAGTCATTATTTTTCTTTGACTTAGGCAAACCTATTATAAAGTCCATAGAGATGGTCTCCCATTTCCATTCCAGTATGGGTAACGGTTGTAATAAACCTGCAGGATGTTGATGTTCTACTTTAATTTGCTGGCATTCTCGACATCATTCGCCAAATAACCAGCTACATCTTTCTTCATTCCTAGCCAATAATATTATTTTCGAACTGCAGTGATCATCTTCTGATACCCTGGGTGTGTAGCGTAATGAATTTTATGATACTCATCCATTATCATATTTTTAATATTGTTCTGCCTTGGCACATATAGCCTCCCTTTCTAATACAAAATTCCAGTTGCATCCCAAGCATAATCCGACTATTTTTTTGTGCTAGCTGGTTGCTACACTTTTTGTTTTATTTGTTGATAAAGAACATATTGTTCGACTGCCTTTTTAATCATTTTCCTGAAGGGGCTTTTCCCTTTACTACAAGAAATTTCGTATAGGCATTGCAATTTTCGACTCAAAGCATCCACCACTCGATTCTCCTTCCCTTTTAAATGCTTGATCTCAAAATCAAAACCACTTAGGAAATCCACCCACCGTGCTTGCCTTGCATTTAGAGTGGGCTAGCTAAAATAATTGGTCAAGTTGTGGTGATCTGTCAATAATAGAAATTTTCTTCCCATAAGGTAATTTTTCCACATTTTCAGGGCGTGAATCACAGCTACGAACTCTAGATCATAAGAAGAATATTTTTTCTCATGTTCCTTTAATTTTCTTGATTCGTAAGCTATTACCTTCCCTTCCTGCATCAACACACCACCTACCCCTTCTTTACTCACATCTGTGCACACCACATAATTTTTGTTGGGATAAGCTATGCTTAAAATAGGTGTTGTGGTGAGCAGGTATTTAAGTTGGTCGAAATTTTTTTGACATTCAGGGGTCCACCTAAAGGCCCTTCCTTTTTTCTCTAAGGAAGTAATGGGATAAGCTACCCTAAAAAGTCCTACCACAAACTATTTGTAGTAGCTTGCTAACCCCATGAAGGATCAGATGTCTACCACATCTTTGGGTACTGGCCATTCCATTATAGTCCTTATATTTTCAGGATCCATTGTGATTATGTTCTTAGTAATTATATGCCCTAAATATTTTATTTGTTCTTTGTAAACTTAACATTGGTTGAACTTAGCATATAGTTGGTGTTCTCGAAGGGTTTGCAATACTAACCTGAGGTGCTCATGCCGCTCCTCCGTAGTCCGAGAATAAATCAATATATCGTCAATGAAAATCAGCACGAACTTATCCAAATACCAGTGAAATAAGTTGTTCATTAGACACATAAAAGTTGCGGGGGAATTGGTCAACCCAAAGGGTAACACCATAAATTCATGATGGCCATATCATGTTCTAAAAGTTATCTTAGCTATATCCTCCTCTTTCATCCTGACTTGGTGATACCCTGATCGCAAGTCAATCTTTGAGAAAATTGTTGCTCCCTTTACCTGATCAGACAGTTCATCGATACGGGGCAGAGGATATTTGTTTTTCGTCATCAATTTATTTAGTTGACGATAATATATACACATGCGAAGGGTCCCATATTTCTTTTTGTCCAACAGCTCCTATTGCATTTTTAATTCTGTCAATTCTGGTATGCTCATTCTGTAGGGTGCTTGGGATACCAGGGCTGCTCCTGGCACCAATTCAATGGTAAAGTCGATATCTCTTTTTGGTGGTAGCCCCGGAATCTCCTCCAGAAACACATCAGCAAATTCCTGTATCACAGGAATATTCTCCATTGTAGCTATTTTATCTTTTGAGTTGGTATAGCCCACTTGGAGAGCATAAATACGATATCCTTTTCTAATACATTTTTCCAACAGTGAGGTGGTTATGGGCCGAATTTGCACTGCCCACTTGATTCTCTGCATTTCTTGCTTTATTCCAAGCTCATCCTTATAACTGATAGTCTTGGTTTTACAATAAATTATGGACCAGTGATTCTTTAACCAGTCCATACCAATTAATATATCGTACGAACAAAGGGGAAGCACATTTAAATCTACTGTAACTAACTGTCCTACTATTTTTAAAGGGAAATTCTTTATCTTAGCATTTACCCGTCTTTTTGCCCCTGTTGCCAACTAGATTAATGAAGGGTCCTTAAACTTAATAGGTTGCAACTTACAATGCTCCACAACTCTAGGGCTAATATAACTTAATGTTGCACCAGGGTCAATTAAAATAGTGACAACAAGGTCTAAGAGTTTACCTTCAAATTCCACCATGGTTGGTTGGTACTCTACCTGATGATCCTCTAGAGCAGCATTAATCTTTGGCAGGCTCCATCCTACATCGCCAACCATAGAAGCTTCATAGACTTGAGAAATGTGTTCAGTTCCTTTTCCTTGAGGGCAATCTTTAACGTAATGGGGTCCACCACAGCCCCAACATTGCACTAGAGGCCTCACTGCCCCTTCGTTGTCTATTTTTCCGGGTTGTTAATTGGTTCTGGAATCAGTGGGAGGCTTTAATCAGAGTGAGTTCTTCTATATGCTTTTGCTGTTTTGTCCTTTGGCGAATCCTTTGTTACCACTTCTATGATTACCTTTAGTACTTCTAGCCATCTTTCTACTTTTCTTATCGACCCATCTCTTACCCAGGATTTCTCCCTTTTGCTTGCTTTGCTAGTAGCAAATTTGGGCTTTGTGTATAGCCTCGTCCATCTTCTTTGGGATGTCAAATTCAATTCTCTCTCATACTTGAGGGTAAAATACTGACAAACCTTTGTAGTTTAGCTTTTTATTCCCAAATATAAGGCACATAACGTAGTAATGAACTAAAACGAGTGATGAACTCATCCATAGTTTGCTGTCCCAATCGCAGGTCATGGAACTCTCTTGCCTTTTCATCATACAAGCGTTCTATCAAGTATCTTTCTTTCAAGAATTTTTGAAAATTTTCCCAAGTGATAGTTTGTTCACTCCTTTTACCATCTTAACCTCCTCCCACAATAGGGTGGCCTTCCCGTGCAATTGGAAAATGGCTAACCTTGCCTTAAGATTGTGATCATATTCATACAAATGGAACTATTTGTTCATATTGATCAACCACGCTTTAGTTTCCTCCTCCTATTCTCTGTCAAAATGTGGCGGTTTGATCTTGTAGAATTCCCCTTGCAACTCTATCTGTTGCCTTTTCGATCTCTGTTGTTCGGAGGCATTATTAGATTGTTCCTCCTCCCTTCCTTCTGACTCTTCACGTTCTGTATTTTGATTATGTTCTCCTGACATCCTTTGTTGATTAGTGCTGGGATTCAGTGGTTGTTGATTCTGCTTGTCAGATAGACTCTTTATAATTCTCTCATGTTCAATTGTTAACCTTTCATTATCCTCCCTCAATCGGGCCATTTCATTTTTCAATTCCTGCAGCGTCTCCAAAATTGCAAGGTTTGTATTACGAGCCTCCTCTCCAAGCTATACCCATAATTCGGGGTTATTCTCTATAGGTCCTAGTCCCCCTACAAATTTGTGTGACACATTGTCTGCTCTCCTCATATTGTCAGTCTTTTCCCTGTACTTAAACATAAAAATAACAGGTGAGTAGTCATGCATCAAAAATCATTTTTTTTTTTAACTACTCCATAGGGATGGAAATAAATTATATTCAATCTATATATCAACTCCAATTCCCAAAGGTCACAGTTTCTGATACTTGGATCTGATACCACTTGTAATGTTTCCCAGGAATTAACCTACGTGATTTTTTTTTTTATGAAATATAAACGTATACTATCCACCCATGCATGCATTCAGGATGCACACATTTCAACGTTAATGTTATCTACACGCAGGCTCCAAATAGAAATGGCTATGGGTAAAATATTCAATCATTTATGTGTGCATTTAGAAACATCCCATGGAGGACAAAGAATCATTTGCCGATTTTAATGCAGGTAAGGCTGCTCTTTACACCTGGCCCTGGGCATTTACTACTGCCGGCTTGTTCACATGATGAGGGTGTGGTCTATGAACACTCTGCTTCTGCGCCCTCGGGCTCCTCCCATATCGACGATGTGGAAAACATGGTTTGCTCAATACACAACACAGTTGGTTGTGCCATTAATGTTTTCCAAAACAGGGTTCTTGGTCTTACTACAACATCATTCTCCTTTCTCGTGCCAAACACACATAGAGCCTCTTCAGGATAATGAATGTCTATGGCCCTGAAGCTTCGCCAAATGCTGGCTCAACTTGGGCCTACCTTTTTTAACGACAACTGGCTTAGGGTAAGTTTTCACTATTTTGTTTGTCTACAAGTCTTTTTTTTCCTTGATTTCCATACCAATTACTGTATCCCTTTGGTTCCTGTTCGGCCCAAATTTTCTAACATGCTTCTGGCTTGTCCCTATTTTTCTAAGGATGAGGGTTACGGTTCTTACTCTAGCAAGCTATGCATGGCCGCGAGTGTAGCTGCTCAATCTTTGGTCTTATCCGCTCCAAACTCGACTCACCAGGTATATTCCCATGGTGTCTCCTATTTTACTTGTTACACTGCAAAAAGTGAAGGGTTTATTTTTTTTTCTTTGGATTCTGATCGCCTTCTGGCCAAGCCCCCTTACGAAGTTTCTACCTTGCCTATTGCGCAGACTTTGGCAGATTTTGAGCCTAGCAAGTTTTCCCAGCTCTGATAAGGGTTTTGAATTCTATCCCTCAAAAAGGGTTTTGAACTATTAGCTATGTTTTTAATGAGCCCTTGAGCTATTTTGTAAATTTGCTATGTGTTTCACTGTTAAATAATGTTGTTCGGGTTAATTCCCTTGGTAAATATTATATGGCTCCCTACAGTTTCCAGGACTAGCCATGTGCATTTTGATTATGTACGCTCTAGTTCATGTACGCTATGTTTATATATATATATATATACGCACCAGTTCTTATACTGTTAGTAGGTCTTTATGCCCTGAGTTCTATGGTTAAGGGATGAGTTCCTTCCTTGCGGCGCCTCTCCATATTTCCTGATTATTTTAATATATGAACCCTCGTCAAGGTTTCTGAGTTTTGAATTATGATATTTTAAGATTGTGACAGAGCATTTTACTAGATCTACATGTATAATGTTATTCTTAAACATTTCTCAGTTCGCCAACGGGGTTTCATCTCATAATGTATTATGCACAATATTTCATAATGTTTGAATGCATTACATAATACCCACTGCATAATGGTAGAGGGTTATCTTTCACTGTTTATGTTTTTGGTTAATAGTGAATATGAGTTTGATTCTTCATGTTGCTAAATTCTTGTCGTATAACCTACAATTTTTATCACCTGAATTTTCCTTTAAAGCCGGGTTTATACTTTTATACATTCTCATGGATTTACTTATTTTTAAATATGGCCAAGATTTGCAAGAATTTTCTTGCTGTCGTTTTGCATGTATATTAGAGTGTTTACCTTATAGTTTTAATCATCATACTAGTATGAGCAACTACACTTTGTTCATGAATTCTGCATACCCTCGTGGTTGCGGCTATGTGACTCAGAGTTTTCTGTAAAGTTAATATGTTTGCACTTCGTGAATGCTTTAGGGCTTTGATTTGAAATACTATAATTTTCTGCGTTTCTTTGAGATAAAGCATGTGAAGAGAATAAATAAAGAACCCTGTTAGTCCTTCTGTCGTTAATGGAATGCATTTCGTTTTGCTATAATAACAATCATTTTGAAGACTCTGAATCTATGCTGAGCCTATGAGTTTTATGTTTTCCATTATTTCTATAATCTCTAAAATATTTCCTAGTAGACCTCTCACACATTTGACTCCTAGAGAATTTTCTTATAAAGGAACCAAATTCAAACTCCTCACAAGCTACCAAACACTAGCAGCAGTGAAGGTTTCTTTAGGGGGACAACCATACCTCCGCCCAATTTCCCATCTTGGTTCCCTGTAAGAAAATATTACCCACTTCCCTTTCACAATATAAGGAGGAAACAAAGAAGAAACCAAAATTAACATTCTACAGCTTTCTAAAATAGTCCCAACACAGAGTTTTCTTACATACTTGGAGTTCTCTGGCTGAAGAATTATTTCCCGAGAGTCACCCGAACCAGGGTCTACTGTCTTTCAATCGATCCAACCATGGGATTTGTCCCTCAGCACCAGAATCTCCCCCCTTGCTTCTTGCTAGACTGCAATCTCGACAAGTGCTCGTACAGTGAGCAGGGCTATCTGGTCATCACCAGACTTAGCCAATTTTTTCCTTATTGGGTTCTCCCTTTTCTTTTTCTGTCTATCACTACAGTGCAGGTTTTCCTCTCCTCCCCTCCTTTTCTCTGGAAACTTTTCAAGTTAGGGGAGGTAGCTACGGTTGCTTTCACAACAACTGTCTTTCCACCCCAAGAGGACAACTTCCTTGTTGAGAATTTCCCCCTTTTAAGGAAAACTTCCTTCATCTCATAATGAAAACACATTATATTTAATTTTTTAAATAGATAATAATAACAGGTTCAATTTATATTTACCACAGTAAATCAAATATTTACATTTTTATCCCGGGGCATTACAACAATGCAAAAAAATAATAATAATATAATATATTTAATACACCGAATCTAATAAATATATTGAATTAAAACCACACAATATAAATTAAATCTAAATAGAGTAAATTTTAGTATACAAATATTTTTTATTAAATCAAAATAAACCAGATGTATTATATAAATCTATTACATAAAATAAATCTATGAAACACATAAACATCTATAAAGCACATAAATCTAACAAATCTATTATTTTCTGATTTTATAAATCTATTGCATAAACTATAATAAATTTAATGCATATAGTACATCAAATAAATTTAGTAATACATAAATTGATATTGAATTATAAAGTTATTCAAAATATCCCTAGATGCGGGTGTTCACTAAAGTGTTTACGAGGATGAGACAGGACGACGGTGGATAGGGTGGCCACATGGCCCTCTGCAACCATCCCAAGATCAAAGTAAATGATACTCAGGGCACCTCACAAGTGACATTAAATGCCTGCTACAGTCAAGGTAGGGCCATTCCTTGTTTAACCATGGTGCCAGAAAACATTCCAGTCATTTTGCCCTTGTTTCACTATGCTTCCCCTTCACAGGCAGAAGAGCCAATGGAGAGAACTAGCACGGGGCGTCGCTGCTAGATTGTGTGCTACCTTGACTTGGGCAATGGTTACCACCATTCCAATACAAACCTCTAAAACTCGGCTTTTGTCCTCCAACATTCTGTAACCTCTGCGCAAATTTCCTCTGTCTATTCTCCTTCTGCTTCCCTTGACTCTTTCTCTGCTCCTACTTCCACCATGGTTGACCACCACATGCATAGCAAACGCCGTGGCACGTGAGGAGGCAACTCTCACTCCTTGGCTCTGCATCAACATAATTCAGTTTCCCATGCTTCCTCTACTGAAAATCCCCTGTATTCGAATACTAGAAGTGGTCGAGGCAGAGTAGGCCTCCACTTCTCTAGTCGCGAAGAGGTGGTTATTCGCACTGCACCTTTTCCTCTACCCCTGCACCAAGTCCCTCACACGATACAGTTTCGGTTCCACAACTCTCTGAACAACCCGGTCATTGTTTCCACTGTCTCCATCTCCATTGCAAAAGAGAATGAGCAGCACATCCCCATGACATTTTCCATGGAGGAGATGCACAGAGCTGGTCCAAGTGGGAACAAAGGCAATGACGAAGAACAAGGTGGTAGTGGTGGTCGGAATAGACGACATGGGAAAGCCATCGGTGGCAGCTTGCATGATGACTTGGGCCTTCAAAGTGACATGCAGGATGTGGAAAGCCACATGGAGGACACGTCGGGACTGCAAGTGGAAGCCGACAGTAGGGAGAGAGGTCATCAGGCGGAGGGATGTGACGAGGCAGATAACCCAGATGACTAGGCTTGTCCTATTATGGAGGAACCTGCCATGAAGAAATTTGTCGCACGTGTCACGTCTCCCAGGTGGCACTTCTCTTAGTACTTGGTTTAGTTATGTCTTGTCTTATGTAGCCTCAGAGTTATTTGAGGGCTGGAGGTCCAGTCCAAACAAACCGTTGCTTTTTCGGTGGTTTTCTAATGTTGTTTTTTGATAGGGTAGTCTCTTCAGAAAACTGTGGTTAAATCTATTGTCTTTTTGGACTTCTTTTTCTCTTTCAGATTGGTTTCCCCTTTCTTGGGGCAGTCTCAGACAACGTTCATAGCTACATGCTGATTAAGGTCAAGTCCCTTTACGGCCAGGAAACTCTATAACTACTTTTTGTATTATATCAATAGATTAATCTTATTTAGAAAAAAAAAAACTATTCAAAATATAAAATTACATAAATCCATATAATAAATCTATTATTTTCTCCGTAATAAATCAATTACGTAAAATATAATAAATATAATATAAAATAAATCTATTACATAAAAATCTTCAAAATAAATCACATTTGTAATTCCATATCATTATTTATATTAAGTAATAAATAATTTTTTTTCCTGCACAAAAAAAATCTATTACATAAAGTATACTAATATAATATAAAATCTAAAGCTAGTACCTAGGGTTGGAATTTGACGGGCAAAATGCCCATCACAAGGCATTTTGACCGTATTTCACATTTAAAAATTTTAAAAAGCCGTTTTTTGTGATGGACTTTCAAAGTTCTAAAACGTATTTTTTACTGTTCATTTTTTTGCAAAAACGTCATTACTACCCTCTCAAACAATAGTCTTATAAAGAAGTGCAGTAATATTTGGAATTCTCTAATATTTGTTTTTACTGAAATAAATTAATTTTATGTTATTTAAAGTTATAGGTGTATGCTATTTAAAGTTATAGGTATATATTTGATAGCAGTAATATATTATATCGAGTGATTAATAATTAAGTACCGTAATATTTGGAATTTATATTATAATATTTGTTTTTATTTAAATTTAAAATTTTTTAAAATTTATGTTTTTTATATTTTAAATAATTAAGTTATTGGGTTTATTAAAATTTAACTTTATCTAGATTTCGTGATATTATGATGGTGGAGAGGATGGGCATTGTGGAGGATATTTTTTGGTCAACTCCAAAGTTTTTAAGATGGAATTTTTTTTTTGATGTTTTTTGTTTATTTGGTGAAAGAAACCTATTTGTTTTTACTGAAATTGTAACATTTAAATTATCTAATAGAAATCCAAATTAAGAAATTAAAATAGGAGTAGATTGATTGCAATAACAACGAGTTGGGTGTGAGTAAAATAGATTTCTAGATTTACTCATAATTTTTGTATATGTGTTTGGGAGAAGCACTGAATCTCGATGGTTTGGGAGTTATGGATCCCATCCATGAGTAAAACAACCTTTATGATTCAACAAATCATTTAGTCATGGTCACGTTGTTTTTTTCTTATTATAAATATGTGAGAAAAAATTAACACTGGTGTGACTGAAAAGTATTTTTTTAATTAAACCTTTATTGATGAAGGGTCGATTTATTATCAAAACATTTTGATTGAAGAGCAAAATTTTGGACATAACGTTCTTTGACGGCCAACATAAAAACCCAAAACGTCAAAAAAAATTATTTGACAGGTAATAAAGAATCCAAATTCCAACCCTGTGTGAGAGTATGATATTGGCATTGGATCAAGAGCACGAAACCCTTTATGTACATTGATGTTGGTGGTATTAATTGTTGAACTCCTCTACCATGTCCTTAACAAAAATGTACCCTTCACTAATAGCAAAATAATTGGTTAGGCATGCTAAGTTTTTTCTACTATATTATAAGGTTGAAGAGATGAACCCTTCACTTGAACCAAAATCATTGATTAGGCATGTTAAGCTTTTTCAATTTCTAACATATTACAAGGTTGAGGAATCCAAGTCTGAAGACTTTGAGCTAGATGACATTTATGTTGCTCTTGTTGATGATTCCATTTCAAATAGTGGTGAGTTTGATGACTTATCACACCGATCAGTGATTTCTAGTAGGCTTGTGGACCAATAACTTGTAGCATTGTTTTTGGACTTTAGAGGCAACTTAAGAGCCCCATTGATTATGTATTTTGTTGTTATGTATTGCATTCTATGCCATTTTGATATATTCACCCTTACATGGTATATAGATGAACAAACCTTGCATATTTTGTCTCTAATGGTTTGGAATCATGGTTTGAAATTTTAAAAGTAATTCTTTTTATTAAAAATTAATATATATTTTTTCTTTAAATCTGGTTTAATGAATCTGGATCAATGTGGTTTGATCCGGTTCCGGTTTTTAAAACTATGAACAGAGGTAGGTAGCTCTGAGTGAGAATTTGAAATTAAATACAAGAACTAAACGCCGAGATTCAATACCATTTCATTTCAGAAAATGTTGGAAGACAACAAAGTGCCCAACTGTACTCCTATAAAAACAATAATGGCAGTAGATACACGTAGCAAAGCAAATGCTAAAACATAAAAAACAGTTTTGCAGGGCATTATTTGAAGTATAGTGAGTACAGTAATATAACAAATATTAAACTAAGTAGGAGAGTCGACGTAAAGAACTTAATTATGTGTTCTGTCTCTTGTCCATATTTGATATATATCTTTCATGTCTTGTCTTTTGTTCGCAAAGACATGCAGTTGCCTGGAACATTTTGTACAGTTGCAAATAAGAAAAAAAAATTAACTCATTCTCAAAAACTCCTCCTGCTCTGTTTATAAGAATGCAGCAAGCTATAGGTAATGAAAGAATGCAGTGTGGCTAAGGCACAGCATATGAGAATCCTGGATAAAACTTGGGGACATATTGAATCTCTAGGCATAGGTTAGCATTATGCAAAACATGTGTAGATGTTTTCTCATGCCTGAGTTTATGTTATGCAGAAAGCATATGACACTGTAACATTGCGTAAACTGTTGTATTTTTCATCACTTACTTGATATATTATATTGCCCTGTCTACAGTTTTTATGGTATGCGTTACCAAACTGTTTATAAGAAATTCCAACATATTGTTCAATTTACCTGCCTGAAAGAAATGTTTAGAAAATAGGCACAACATTATGTAGTTACATGATGGACTTTGCACTGGAAGAAGAGAAAAATCTATGCCATTGCATTAAGACAGTAACTGATTTGGTTCAATTTGCCACCGAACAAATGTGCTAGTGTCCCCTACAAACTTAAGGTTAGAAAGTACGAAATTTGATATGTTTTAATAGGCCACGTGCTTTAACTTCACATAATGAAAACATTTCCAGGCAATATCAAAACATAAATCATGAGTTCCACACTCCTTGAAAACCATTGCTGAAGACCAAAAGTGAAAACCAGTTCCTTTTTGCATTTCATATTCTGTATTATATAAAATGACAGTACATGTACAGTTCTTGTAGTTCTCTATTTAAAATTCGCAAAGAAGCCAAAAGTCCAGAAAGGGAAATCAATGCTAATGCAACAAAGTCAAAAGCCCATTCCTGCCATAGCTCAAAATCCCACGAATAACGAAGGAATGGCATATTGAAACGTCTACAATTATAGGAAAAATTATTAACATCACTTCGAAGCTAATATAAAAGATCTAGTCAAAGGAAAGCAAAAATTATAACCTGCTATAAAAGGTCCACATTCTAACAATAAAGGAAGTTTCAAAAGGTGCACAATGTGATTAATCGTTGATGTTAAAATCCAACACAAAGTCAAAGCTCTTGACAGTTTTCAGCCAATGACAGGAAGAAATGCCTTCACAATTTAGGCATCTGACCTCATGCAATGACTGAATCCCTTTAAATTAAATATTTCTCCTGAATTTATAACAATCCTTAATACAGTCTTCTAAGTACAAATTACTAACAACGTTAATTGTATCTCTTTGTGAATCCACTCTGAACCCTTGCCAAACCTATTATAACATACTTGGAAACCAGTAAGATACCCTTCTATGGCTTTGTAGCCCTCCCAAATCTTGACAATGCGAGGCATGCAGTCTCAATGAAATGAGATTTTCCCAGGTGTCCGTAAATCTCTTATTGCAAGCAGATCATTTTATCTAAAATATCAAATCGAAATATATATCACTGGAATCCAGAAGAGGCTAGTACACCCAACTTCCAAGCTCATCCCACCTGAGCAACCTTTTATAATTCTGTGAAAAATATATCTCCTCTACCATGCCGGCAACGTCAATCCAGATTATAGTAGTTGAGGCATGTACCTAGACAAATACTTATCTAAAAGGTCTTCTGTGACCCCAGGTCAGAGAGGAATTGTCTGATTCAATACTAAGATCTTTCAAAGAACTGGCAGACTTCTTTGATTTCGATGGTCCTGAAAGCCCTTTCAAATTGGGACTTGTATGAGGAAACATGGAACCTCTAGTGGACTTATATGGGCCTGAACTGGCCTCTGACAAAGGAAAAGATAGCCTTTTCCTTCTATTTGAAATAGACTCTGTGTCAGGAGTCCCGGGCCTCTGTTTTGGAGTACTCAGTGATCTGACCTTTGCTTTGGCAGACTCTGTAGACGCCATGTAGTTAGGAATTCTAGGAGAGCTCATTAGGCTTTCATCGTCTCTCATAGAAGATGTACCTGCTACACCGTTACGAAAGCTGTATCTTGGTCTTTCTGACCTCAAAACATTGTCATCGCTCTTTGTTTCTGTCCTCATCAACGGCATCTTGTTTGGTATGGAGGATTTTGAAAGGGGAGTAAATGGATCAGATTTTATGGTACCAATGTTGGTTAATTCTGCATTATGCTGCTTTAACTCTATATGTGAAGTTTTTTGTCCAATCTCACCTATAGTTTGAAGCTTCCTGTTAGAATTTTCCCTCATGGTCATCCTGTGGTTGTCCCATGGCCTAGTTGCCATCCAACGATCTAACCAGCTCCATCCCCAATGAGGCTTCTCGAGATCAATCTCCATCAACATGGTCTGGACTGATTTTGGAGGATTCTTCCATAGCTGTAAACATGCAAGATTTACCAAAATGTGTCAAACAGATTGTTGAATTTGGCATATTAGCAGTTTCAAGCAACAGTTAAGCACATACATGATGAGAAAATGCATAGGCCAATGCCCTCTCTCGCTTAATAGCAGCCTCTATTTTGCTTTGCAGTCTAGCCTCAATTTCTTCCTTGGTTAGCATGCTGTTGTCCCAATCTTGTTGATGATCAGCATCAGACTGTTCAGAAACAGCAGACTTTTAGTCTTTGACAAGTGCGAATGATGAAATTGGACAAGGCGAAAGCAAAGAAACATGTATTATTTTCATGGAAACCAACTGAATTGCCTTAAGAAAAGAACTACAGATACACAAAACCCGCTTCTTTCGTTGGACTGAAACAATTAATGCTTTCAAGAATAGAAACAAAGGACATATGAAATACTGAAGCTGCAACATAACTTGCTTGCCATAACATACAATAAAGCAGGTATAGATCACCGGAAACTACAAAATTTCATACTCACTGTATAAAGGCTTTGACATTAAATCTATTTCTCCAGCCAAGAATGGCCATTCCTATGTAAAAAGAATTTGAGAGTTTATAAATATGTTATAGTACAATCACCCAACAATGTAAACAGCATAACAAAGGTCAAAATAGCCTCTACTCAACAGAACTTAGTAGCCTTTACAAGCAAATACAGTTCTAACTGCTGACACCTCTGAGCATAGATGTCAAGGTATATGTTTCAGAAATTCTCTGCTTGTCTTTGTCCTTGGATAATTCTATTGTAGAAAGGCAGAATTCCGATCCTTCTACCCGTCACCTGCACGTCATCGTTTCTAAGATAGGTAGACAATACACTTTAGGTACAAGTGCCTACAAGAGAAGCTAACCAACATGTTGTTGGAGATTGGATTATTCATTCAGTTGCATGCAGGTTTATGTACGACTTCTGTTTTAGGAAGCTTGGGAATCTGACCCAATAGCTATACAGTGCAGAAACAGATATCCCTAGCAATGGGGCACGAGTGCAGAAAATTTGAAAGGTATTTATATGTCTAAAACTTACTTTGCATTGACATATCTTGAGTATCTATGCAGGTTATTTGCTGATAAACTAGATTAAATTTTTTTTTCAAATAGCATAACATAAGGCAACTCGAGTTAGGTTGCAAATGCCAAAAAGCAAAAACCTAATGCACACTATCAGGCCTTAAAGGAAGAAATCAAGTGGCCTTAAAAGGTTCCAAAGACATGGGATCTGGCTCACATTAGATGTCCTGTTCTCGAGTTCTTTTTCACGTTTCTGCTGAAGGTGGTGTTGAAGAGCTTGATTTTCCTCAAACATGCGAATTCTCCTGGAGCAGATTTGTGAATGCACTCTAACAAGCGCTTGCATGCAGCGCATGGTATTTGTTGCTTGACGCCGCACACTCTGGCCCTGCACCAGTGTTTGCAGTCTCATGAGACCCCTGAGAGTGTGGAAGTTTCTCCTAACCTGCATGAAATAGATGAACCTATCATTCAAACAAATAATTTTGAGCTGTGAAAACTGAAAATATTAGAAAACCCCACTTCTTATGAAAAGCTACCATAATGGAAAATGAGATCGCACCAGATAACCCCGAAATGCAGTCTGAATTTTGATGGCTGCACATTCTTCAGGGGAATTGGAAGAGTAATAGGACTCTGTAAGACGCACAACCTTGGCAACAGCATGAGCAGCTGCAGCCGCTGCCTCTGCAGCAGCAGCTGTTGCAACTGCCACTGCAGATGAATGACTACTTTGTTCCTCTTTGACTTCAACCAATGGTTTCTCATGTTCATTTTGTATCTCTTGGCCCTTCTCCAATGTTTTGTTTACCCTGGTATCTTCCTTTGGCGTGGCAGGTTCATGATTTCTGAAGCTTCCAAAACAACATCCCCCTTTCTTCTTCCCTTGCTTTTTCTAGACATAATAGCCCATATTCAAGTTTAGGAATCAACCTATTTAAAAAAAGGAAAATTTTGCAAAACGAAGGCGGAAACAGGCTTACTGTATGGGATTGTTGTTTAGCACAAAATGCCCATTTCAAGGCACTGAAACAAGATCCCTTCTTATCCATGCCCAAACCATCACTCTTCGTCAAATCTACAAAACGTCAGAAATCAATTTGGAGTATATAATTAATATGGTTTTTCCAAGAACCCACCTTTGGGGATTGTATTGGTATAAGATCAGACCGGAGACAACTTCACCATTCAATATGATTAATTTTCACACTGATTGCATAAGCAGACAATCCATGCGATGGATCCTGAGGCTAAACACATATTTACTCACAGTTCACAGATTGCAGACTTATAGAACTCAATAGAAAACACAAACTGAAATTCATATTTACAATCCGCATCATACAAAAACTGGGCCTGCTGTACAGGCAAATCAGGAACTGGAAACGCTGGAACTGACAATAACACGAATACAAAAGCACTACTGTACATGTATGCAACATCAGATTCTGACCACTATAGTATGGCATGAATAGGTTTCAACTTTCAAGCAATATCCACAGACATTACAAATTGATATTTACATAACAAGCATACATAATGACCAAAATTTGGTCCATGTAGTGTGAGAATTGATAGTTGACATCGTGCTTCAATACCCAATTCATGGACTGTCATATACACAAATCCCCCATTTAATTTATCTGTATAAAACCCCGAACTAATATTCAATCGTCTGCAGAACCCAGATGCATATTATAAAACAAATTTAAGATACCAATGATCATCATGGAGGAATACAGAGTTTAATAGTAACGGGAAATTGAATAGAACAGATACCTCTGGTATGCTTGCTACCCAGAGGCCCGATGGACAGCAAAATAGATCAAAACCCAATACTTCTATCTCTCGTTCTCCACGTCCTCCTGTATTCCAACTTCTCTTGGCCGCCGTGCTCTGTTGGGTCAATGAATTGTAGAAGATGTGAACCTCCACTCTGCATTTCCCTCCCATTTCTGCTCTGCAAATTATGTTCAACACCAACTCTGATGTGGGTCAGTGTTGACTTTCAAATCAATCTATTTACGGTTCCCTCATGGCTCTCACAACTCCACTTGGTGGAGTCGTCATTCGATAATAATGCACCTTCTGGTCAATTCATTCATTTTCCCATTTGATTTCTTCACTGGTTTCTTTTTCTCCCTTTAGTGTAGCCAAACTGGTACTATTTTTTAATGAATTAAGTACTGTGGTTTGTAAGAGAGTCATCATTGCAAATTATATGGGGAGGTGGATATAGTGGCTACTACGGCAAATAAAATGAGTGCAGGAAGTTGGGGTGGGGAAGGAGTTTCGAGTCTAGGATACTAATTGGAAAAATTGAGTGGGAAGGTCAAGGTGGGGAAGGAACCATAATTTTGATCAATATTATGGTATCTTATCTTAAATTTGAAGCTAAGTTATCCAATGGACCATTTGAATTATCATAAAAGTTTTAAGAGTTATCATGAGAATATATATATTTTAAAGAGAGTTTGATTGGTTAATTAAGATGAATTAGATATTTTTAATTTTAATTATTTTGAAGAGGTGGGAAGGATTGTTGGTAAAAAAAAAAATAATAATAAAAATTGTTTTGGTGATTAAGTGTACGTTAAAAAATTATTTTTAAAAAATGTGATATTTAATTTTTTTTAAATAAATGGTTATGTATTTAATATTTTTAAGACTAAATAAAATATTGAATATTTAAACTTTTTAAATATTTCTTACATCTCGGTTCACGGATTTTCAGAGTTATATTAAATCATTTTTTTAAATGTATGTTCTAATTAAGAGTGATCTATTGGACATGATTGAAGATGTAATTTTTGACAACTACTTATATATCTATATCTATAATATATATATATATATATATATATATATATATATAATATATATATTCTTACATTCTATTATTTGTTATATTATATCTTACACAAGCATTTATGTTTTAGTAATAAAAGTATTCTTGATGTGAAGTCACATCACTTTTTGATGCGAAGTCACAGAGAGTGATGAGGTGTTATATTAAAGATTCCCCACCCCAATGGGAGTGATATACTGGACATGATGAAGATGTAATTTTGACAAACTTATATATATATATATAGAGCATGTATTTCCTCCTAAGAGGCCACAGGTTCAAAACGAGAGGGGGTAGAGTATGTATGCCTTTGTAGACTTTAGTAGTCATTCTATTATTTGATATATTATATCTTACACAAGCATTTATTTTTTAGTAATAAAGTATTCTTGATGTGAAGTCACATCACTCCTTGATGCGAAGTCACAGATGGTGATCAGGTGTGTTATAATAAAGCATTTCTTGATATTTAAAACATTTCTTGATGTGAAGTCAGTGGTTCGATTCCCACAACACTTAGAATAATATATTGGACATGATAAAAATGTAGTTTTGACAAATTTACAAATATATATAACTAACAAAATTAATTACATAACCAATATAATAAAATTCTCTAAACACCATTAATGAAGGAAGACTTTTGTTGATCATCTTAGAGGTAGTTAAAGCTCTATAAAATAGGGGATAATAGCTTCTTATTGTCCATAAATTATTATGGAGGATTAATAAATATCTAAAAGATGATAATCTATATATTATAATAATGATCATGTTTATTAATAATGTATCTTTTAAAGTAAGCATTAATATTTTAAAATTATATTCTATAATTGTAGTTCACTTAGTTTGCAATTAATATTAATTAATGTTATTATTAAATATTTAGGAATTTTTTTATGTTAAAAGGTTGGTGGTGTAGTTGGTTACGAATTCTTAATGCTTAAAGTTAAATTTATTATTAAAGTTGCATTTTATATCATTCTTTAATATAATATGTTAAAAAATAATATGTAATAAATTAATTTGATGAATTTATTGTATATTTATTATAATTGATTTTGATAATATTTATATATTTAATTATTTTTAATCATATTTTTATTTTAAATTTTTAAAAAAGATTTCTTTTAATGGTCTTTAATAAAGTAAACCATGTTATTTATCTTTCAAGATTTAAAAAAATTAAAAAATAAATTTATTTTATGCATCCATTGCTAGTTGTAACATATTGATTTATTAAAAACTTCAAAATTTGAAAGGGTGGAAAAAATGTTTTTAATTTCTTTTTTTTCACGATATTGTTGTTTTGTGAATTTCTTAAAATGATATATTTTATATATAAATATATGTTGGAAAAGATTGAATAAGGTAGCATTATGTTATTGCTCTATGATTGTGACCGCCGTGACTAAAAAGAAGTTGGGAAAAAAACTTTGATAAATGGTTAAAACTTTGGAACATCAAAGATGAGATAACCTTATTTAATGATGAAAAATTAAATTTGAAAATAGAAATTAAAGTGTCCCAATTTCTATGTAATGACGTCTAATACAAATTAAAACACCATAAATAACAAATTTGATCATTCTTCTTGCTTAATAAGATTGCAAGTATGAAGAAATAATTATAATAATTGAATTAAGAACTAACTCACATATATCTTATAATTAAATCGATGAATTGATCTTTGCATAAAAATCTTGGGAAAAAATACCATATAATCTATGCAACCTAAAGGATATTGAAACCAAAACTCCTTTCCTTTTAAAATGTCTTTTAGACAACAATATTAGAAGTTTTTATATTGATATGTTTTCTCAATAAAAACCTTCCCTTAATTAACTCATATGCACCTCATAAAAAAGATACCTATAAAAGTTTTGTGGGAAAATGAAAACTTTATGATGTTTTTTACACAATGATATTCAATGTATTTGTATTGATATCTTTTTATCTAATAAACTTTTTTATTAAGAAATCCAAGAAATATTGATATTTATGAATATGTAAGTGGCATCCTTCTTAAACTTATAAATAGAAAATAGTGTATCTTACATAAACTATTTGAACCAAACACATATGTCAACACACAACTAACCAATTACCAAACAATATTTTTAATATTTAATTGAACTAATCCTTTATTCTATTCCTATACTAACATCTACCCTTATAATTTAATTTCTAAAATTCAACATTAAAATAATCCAATTAAATTCAAAAATTAGTAATGAATCGAGAAACATCCAATTGAAAATTTAATTTTCCTTCCTTATTTATTAATTAATTTTTATTAAATTTTACAAACTAAAAAATTATTATTTTTATATATTAAATTTTATATTCCATTAAATTTAGTGCTTTGGATGGGGATATAATCTTCTAACTCCATTATTATGTATCATGAAAACTACCCTCCCAACAAATTTCAATCATGACAATATCGGACTTTTAAGCCATATTTATTAATAAACAATAAATAATTAAAGGTATCCAAAGGATTGTGCGCACCTAGAATATATACCTCGATAATGAGTTTAAGCAAATGTATACACATATAACATTGACTAATGAGTTGAGTAGTGCAGTTAGTTTAAAGGTTTGTGTTTGCCCTACATTGGTTGATGGTCTTTGGTTATTATAAAATAATTCTCTTGGTTATTTAGTAGACAATGTATTGGATTTAATGGATTTTTGGTTAAACTTATTTTTATTTAGGTTTATTAAAAAATTGCAAAATTTTTATGGTTGAACATGTCACATTAAAATTTATTATTTTTAAAAATAATTTAAATTATTTATTTCCAATGTGATTGGTTATTAAGTGAACATTGCATTGCTTATTGCATTGATTTGCTAGTATTACAATGATAGTGATGTCCATGTCAATTTATAAAATATTATTCTATTACAACATGAGCATTTTAGCTATTACAATTAAATCTAATTAAACATATTATTAATTTTAGCTATTACAATTTTATTTTGATTTTTTTAAATTAACATTTAAAATATATTTTTTTAAATATTAAATTAATTATATTTTTATTCGAGATTTAAATTGTATATTTTTTTTTATCTTTTTAAAATTGTTACATTACATATGCTTTAAAACATAAAATAAATACATACACAAATAATTTTAAAATATTAGGATGATAGTTATAAAAAATAAGCTAGATAAACTATCTGCTTTAAAAGTATGGATATAGTTATATTAGAGCTAAAATTCAATCCATGTAAACATAGATAGCAATGTCTATCATAGATTTAATTATCGACTTGGATATTAGCATTCCTAGGTCAATGTAGACATTTTATTAATCCTTCACAACTAGCATGTTTTTCTTTTGGATAGTTGTCTAAAATTTGGCAACTTGCATATTTGTTTACTATGTGTATATTTGTTGGGACATATTGACATGCATATTTTTCTAATAGACTACCTTCAAACAAGATTTAATTATCAATGGCCCTGTGTCCCGACAACGTGAATTTGAACATCTAATTATTTATTCTCAGCATAGATCTATCTTAAGTATGGATCTAACATGCGCCGAGAAGGATCAAATTTATTCACATGCAAACTTTTTTAGAGTGCAAAATACAATGTGTTATTTTTCATTGTTTAAATTATATTTTTGAATGCTAAATAGAGTATATATAGAACCAAATGAAAATTTTAACCATAAAAACTTGATTTTTTTATATATAGATAAATATGAAGTTGATATCGACATAAATTAGTTAACATATATCTTCAAATAGTTTATTTAAATCTCTTATTGAAATATTTTTGAAAAGTATAAGATTTAAACATTTGATTCACACATTTTTTTTTACTTCTAATTACTTTACAACATATTCATTTTTTAAATTATAGTCGACATTATTTTTCTATTTAGAATATAATTTTTTAATTTTAGTTTTTGGTTTAAAGGGGCACAGATGGACAAACAAACTTACACATCCCTTCATATTGGGTTGTAGAATGAGCCTCTAGCTCAATTAGTGTGTGCAACTCTTTCCATATAATTTAGCTATATTTAAACTAAGCAGCAAACACTAGTTATTATGTAGCACTTGTTTAATTATAAAGTTGTATATAATTATTGGTATTATACGATTTGTATTGCCTTTGTAATATAAGTTTCTTTGCTCTTTTTCCTATAATAGCTACACTACCTTGATATTCAATAGAGAGTTAAAGGTTATTTACATATGGATATGCACAGTGCATATGCTTCAACAAAAATCAACTTACCAAATCTAAAAGAGTAGAAGACCTCTTTACAAATTATGTATAACAGTTATGTAGAAAATCTTAATCCCTGATGAGTTTGGGAAAGTGAGAGAGCAATGGATTTTAGGGTTTTTTTGTGTTTTGGACCTTTCCTTCCCATTGTTGTGTACCAAGGATTTGTTTCCCTCTTTATGGATGCATCACGGAGCGACAAAATGCCTCCTAGTTTCCTCTTGAGCATGGACAATCTTATCATTTTACCTTTTCCTTCAATGGTTCAATCGATCAATTGTTGTGATGCCCGTATGACCATCGAAGAAGCAAGAAGACATGATTTTTCTAGGAGGGTGTTTTGGCTTATCTTGAAGTAATGGATGCGCTCAACAGGAAGAAATTTCTTACCCTTCGCCCCCTCTTTGTTTTTTGTTTGTATGCTCTCCCTTATGGACAATGGAGATGGGGACGGTCTCACTCCGTATTTTCACTCTAGTGCTTTGTTTACAAAATCCTCCCTTTCTTTCATGGTATGTGCATTTCGTGTCTCGGACAAAGGGGAATCAAAATAATTATTTCCATATTTTTGTCAAAAACATCAATGGGAAAAATTTGACTTTTTGGACAAGAAGATTTGCCTCTGTATTTTCTCTAAAGCAATGTATTGAAGTTAAATGGGGCATGCTTGTATTCAGTGTCTACAATATAAAGGGAAAGTTATCCAAGATTCCTACTAGCTCAAAGACTATATTAACACTAGGTTTGTACCTTTCCAAGAGGTCCAAATGTTTTGATGATTAGTGACAACTTCATTGAGAAACAGTGAAGGGTTAGGAATTGAGCTATGTTAAAAATAAAATAAAAAAATTATGGAAGGGTGACATAAAGCTTTGAAATATTTCAAAAGAGTTTATTTAAGTTATATATAATCTTTCCCTAAGTTTTGCAACAAATAAAAGTCTATCGAATGCCTACAACTAGCGCTATGAAAATATTTCATAGTGCACTACAAAATTTTGAAAATATGGGTTTTCAGACTACTTTTCAAGTGCCCAACCCATTTTTCAAGAAGATTTACCCTTATTAAACCTTGATGCGACATTTGGTGGGATTTCCAAGCCTTAGAGAAGGTTTTAAAACTAAACCCTAAAACTACATGTTTTTGTAAAAGGGTCATGTCCAGCAAACCTAGAAAATCTTGTTAGAGAGACAGAAATTAGGGTTTATGAAAAAAATAGAAAGGCAATGAAAAATAGTACAAGAAGATGAAAAAATCAAAGCATATATCATCAAGTTTTTTTACAGATTGTAGGCACACACATCAGGTTCCTATGGTTTTGGTCAAATAGTCAACAAGAAGGAGAAATAACAACACTATGTTTTTCCCTGTTTTAGTCACCGTCTTCAAGCACATTTTCAGAACAATTGGAAAGGAATTTTAAAAATCCAAAAGAGGTTTTTTTTCTAATTGACTAATTTAAGAAAACCTCTTTAAGTTTTTACCCAACTATCATGCTTTGGAAAATACAAAGGAATGTCTGAAGCCTATTTTTCAGATTTTGTAATTCTGTTTTTTCCTGTTTTAGCCATTGTTTTACAAATACATTTCCGAATATATGGAGATTAATTTTGGAAATCCAAAAGAGTTTGTTTTAGGGAACAGACCAAATATTAAAAACCTCCCTCAGTTTTCTAAAATATATCATGGTTTGAAAGATTAAGATGTATATTAGAGACCTATTTTTCCATATTTTTTGAAATTTTGTTTCCTATAAAAATGCCAAGTCAACAGCTGAAGGCCACCTCATCAATTCGACTTGGGGATCAGATATTATCTCCTCCTTGATTATTTCAAACAGTAATGAAGATGTTTTCAAATCCATTTCTTTTGGATATTGAGGATTATTGTAACTAATACTTTCCATAAATTGTGGATCTGAACCTATGTAATATTTCTATAAATTAAAGATAAAAGGAGGACAAAAGGTTAGACTTTGAAACAAAGTATTATTTTGTTATGTGTGATCAAATTATTCATCTTTGCAAGTTCCAAGAGAACTAGGATATTATGTTTATGATACAGATATTCCTGTGATGATATGCTCAGTCAGTTTTCTTATGTGATAGTCTATTTTCTATGTGATATCATTTATCTCTTACCTTCTGGTGTTTAAATGAGATTATGTGATAGAACTCATTAGTTTAATGATTTGGCTCATATGATTTAGACATATGCACTATTTCTCGTAAATCTGGCAGGATTCATGTTTCATGCCCTTCTATAGTGGATCGTTTGCTCCTTCTACTACCATTCAGATGATGTTCGATATGTCTACAATTTGCCATCTATGTTGCCTCTTTCCCTCTTATTTCACACAGTCAAGATATTGGTAGCTACATCTGAAACTTGATTTGTTGACCCCATTTTCCCAATGGATTAATTGCTTCATCCCAACCACCACACTCAAAATCCAAAAACCCTACTAAAGATCTAGCCATTGTTTGAAGACACAACCAGTTCCTAAGCTTAGTGATTAGGTTGTCAGAGAGAGCCCTCTCTAGATTGAAGGGGCTAGCCTTCAATCTACAAGTTGGTTTGAAAAGGTTACCTTAGGTAGTTTTCTGTTACAACCAAGAAAACGTTTTGAGTGATAACATCCTAGCAACTCCATTGGGGATACAAAAGTACATCTTCCCCAAAATTGTTTTTTACTAATGAGATCTAATTTATGAGGGAAAATAGAAAATTAGGTAGCAGGATTGCTTGTTCAATTTTCCCTGTCGACTCCACTATCAGTAGGATCCAGAATTCAATGTACCATTGGTGACTCCATGTTCAAGAATCTAGAAAGTAGAACATTCATGGCGAATCCACCAAATAAATAAATAGAAATTAAAGTGTTGATCTAGTTGCCAAATCAGTCAAGATGATAAGATATGCTCCTATGAATATAACACATATTCCTGGTTTTCCAAACTGAATTCCTCCTATAGATTGGCAAACTTATATGCCAAACTTCAAAGATAAAAAAGGAGATGACGTGATTTTACATTTAATCAAGTTTCATATGCATATACATAAACTTGGGGTTAAATTGCATCAGGATTGTTTGATGAAGATGTTTATGGAAACCTTAGAGGAAAATGCATGATTGTGGTATGAAGGGTTACAACCTGCTAGTTTATATTCCTTAAAAGATTTCCATACAGTATTCCATGAAAATTATAGAGGATGTTACCAACCATTATCATTGTTAGGAAATTGTTGCGAATATTTTGAGAATTTTATGCAACACATTGAAAATGAATTTGGAGATGAAGATTTAATGGATGAAGAAATCAAAGAGATTATTTATGAAATCCTTTTTCAACACCATGAACAGAAATTGAAAGCTAGTTGTCATACACAATATAATTTCCAGCAAACAGTAATTTGTCCTTTGGTTGAAAACAAAACTAATCATCAACTCAAAGTAGAGACTCGTGTTATTTCTCTTGAATGGGTGAATATCTACTGCTGGTTGGTCAATTTTTATGTGATCAAAACATTACTAAGGACAAATGATACAAGGGTTCTTCGTATCAATCATTTTACGAAATTTTATCTTAATAATGAAAAAGCATATGAAAATTAGTTTGTTGAAATTATGGAAACATTAAGCAGTGAAACTAATCATGATGGTAGTCACCTAAAACTACCAGGAGAAACTAAAGACATTGAAGGTACCTCTAATTTTACGCTTTTGGAATTGTCAAACTTGGAAAATTTTAAGGGCCAAAACAGTAGTCTCATTGAATCATAAGAAAGTTTAATTTTGAATTTTTTTAATGAACATGATGTGATTGTCATATTTGAACATGTTCAAGAATGTACAAAGGTTTTTGCTAATGTGAATAATGAACAACTTCCTACCTTCATTTTTTAGAATGATATTAACAATCAAGGTATGAAACTAGAACAAAAAGCAGTTATGAATGGAGATTTTCTTCCTCTTGTTGTTCCCCCTCCTCCCAGGTCCACCCAAGCAATTGGCCAGCCGAGGTAAACATATGACGAGAGAGGCTACTATAAGGGATTCAACTTCCTTGGTGACCTTAAGGAAATGGAACCCACATAACATATCAAGCAAACCCATCCACATCAGCAACAACACCCTCATGAGATGTGTCAGCCACTCAGACATCCTATCATTGAGTCCCATTGATTATTTAAGCCTTTTAACCCCTAGTCGCTTTCATGCTATAGGCAAGACAACAACCAAAAGCCAAAGTTGCTTTCATAGGCATGTGTGCTAGCATCCCTAGACTTTTTCCAGCATACCTGTGCCAACGTCCCTGAGATTTTGTCAAACACTTGGCATTAATGCAACCTACAGGTCTAGGATACAAGACAGAGCATAAATGACTGAAAGAACTTATGAAACATAACCAAAAGGATCACCTCCTCCTCCATTGAGCTATTACATCATCAATTAGATCTTGCATACATCCATTTAACAATTACAAGTAAATTCATGAAATAACCATGACATGAACCAGTCATTTAACCATGCTTATAACCAACATAAAACCATATAATTATCATGTTGGGTGTGGAGCCTAATTTTCTTCTTTATTCAGAGGTATTGCCGCATTGGACCCGAGTTCATAATAGGGTGGAGACGCTGCCCGTTTGTTTTCCGTCAGGGGGGTCTAGGGGGGATGATGATTTTTATGAGCCCCCCTAGTGGGGGTTCAAGGGAAACGCCCCCGAATCTAAAAATAGATGTAAAATTGTGTTGTAAAATATTGTAATTTCGTAGTCAATTTGAGTTGTTCATTAGGCAGATGATCTGATAGTATAAGTTATTTTTAATTTAGGGTCTTTTTCCCTAGAAGGAAACCCCTCACTATATATGAGGGAATTGTATTGCAGTTGAATAGATGTGTATTTTGAGCGAGAAAGAGAGAGGAGATTGTGTGAAAGTGAAGAGGAAATTACAACGGATCTGTTGTAAGTTGTATCTCTTCATTTTGTTGGATAATATAAAAGGAAAGACTGGTTGTTTCTCCATGGACATATCCCAAATTGGGAGAACCACGTATATCTGTGTCTCTCTTGTTTTATGCATTTTTTGTGTTTGTTTTTCTACAATATTTTATGTGTTCCATTGCTCTGTAATGTATAATTTTCTAACAAATGGTATCAGAGCCGAAGGTCTATCTAGCTGATAAACTTGTAGGAGAGAAGGGTTCCTGGTTCAAGTGGGAGCAATGACAAAAGATGGTAGGTTTAGGGTTGAAAAATTAACAGCCAAAACTACCAGCTGTGAAAGATGTTGATGGAAGATTATCTATATCAGAAATATCTGTACCTCCCATTGAGCGGAAAGAAAAAGAAGACGACAAGTATGACATACATAGAATGGGATATTATCGACAGAAAGGCACTTGGAACACATATGGTTGTGCCTAGCAGCATTAGTAACCTTAAATATTTCAAAAGAAACAAAAACATATGGTTTAATGTGAGCATTTGCCAAATGATATGAAAAACCCTTAGCCGCAAATAAGGTATTTCTTATGAAGCATTTATTTAATATGAAGATGTCAGAAGGTGGATCTATTGCTGATCATTTAAATGAATTTAATATGGTTACCAGTCAGTTAAGTTATGTAGGGGTAACTTTTGATGATGAATTTAGGGCTTTGTTATTTTTGTGCTCATTGCCAAAAAGTTGGAATGGTTTAGTTATGGCCATTAGTAACTTTGTCTCTGTATCTAGTACTTTAAAGTTTAATGATGTTGTCTGTGCAATCCTTAGCAAGGAAATGCGACGAAAAATCTCTGGTGATACATCAGGTAATGCTTTGACTGTAAAGACTAGGGGAAGAAAAATAGGAGGAAAGAGACCAAGATATCGCAGTAAGTCAAAGAAAGGCAAATCCAAGTCCAGATCGGGGATAGTGTGTTGGAAATGTGGGAAGAAAGGACACCTGAAGAAAGATTGTAAGTCTCAGAAGAGAAAAGAAGGAGACGTGAAGCAAGAAAACAATCATAAGGTGAATGTAACAGGTGATGTGTTGCAAGATGCCTTGATTATTTCATTAGAAAATATTATTGATGCCCTGGTGGTAGATTCAGGGGCCTCATTCCATGCCACACCTAATAGGAAACGTTTCCATGATTATGTTCAAGGAGATTTTGGACAACTTCGTTTAGGTGATGATAAACCCTATAAAATCATTGGAATGGGTAAAGTTTTCATAAAACATCAGAATGGAAACCAATGGTTATTGAAGGAGGTAATGGATGTTCCAGATCTGAGGAAAAATCTAATTTCAATAGGGCAGGTGGGAGGTGAAGGTTGTGTAATAAATTTTACAGATAAAACCTGGAAGGTCACTAAAGGAGCCCTGGTAATAGCAAAAGGAGAAAAGCTTGGTACATTGTATTTATCCAATGGTATTTCTAATTATGTTAATGCTTTATTGGCATCATAGGCTCAGGCACATGAGTGAGAAGGGGATGTAGATTCTTCACTCAAGAAATTTGTTGCCAGGTTTGAAGTATGTTGATTTGGAATTCTGTGAGAATTGTGTTTATGGAAAACAT